>WEKY01036105.1:0-21740 GCA_013390045.1 Picathartes gymnocephalus
TAAGGCACTTTAAGGCGTTTTCTACTTGATAATAACTCAAAGCTAAGGCTTTGTATTTTTCTGTGTCTCCGACAGCCTGACAGGTGATCCTGCATAAATCTGTCACTCTGTTCCAGTTGCCCATATCCCAAGACTCCTCCCTGCTTTAGTTTCAATATTTTCTTATTCATACAGAAATTCCATTCATTTTGACTGTCTGGGATAAATTTCTTACATTGTTAACAGCTTTTCTGAAAACATGTCAGTCTTGGTGATTAGATTATATACAGCAAATGAATATATTCTTTTTTTAGCTCCAGAACCATCACTATTAAATGGGTATTGTCATTACATACAAATGACCAAAATAAATGTGTAGTGGCCATCTGGAAAGCTCATTTCACAATCTGAATTTTCAGTGCTGGAAAATCTCAACCCGTCTGCTCCATATTTCTTACCTCAAATAAGCATGAGATGGACTTTCATTGCTAATAAATTTAATTTTGTCGTTAAATTGTGTTTCTTCACTGTGACAGGTTATAAGAATACCTTGAAAGAAAGAACAAGATTCTGAAAAAAAAAGCATCCACTCATAGTCTACTTTTTAAAGGAAAACCCATTTATTTTTACCAGTCCATGTAAATTGAAGGGAAAAGTCAATGAGCAGAAAGAGCCATGCAAGATGTGTACTGCTGTCTATAGATGATCTGAAAGAATGGGTCTGTGGAATGTGACTGTCATTCTGTCATTTTCCACGGTCCTTAAACATTTTAAGGTCAAGTAATGACTTCATTATATAAACATATGCTCAGATTTCACAGAGTAGTGCTGTAATTTTAGATGGACTTGAGGTATCTTTGAGGTTACACTGTAGAGGAGATATATGCTTCCCCAGATTTTTATTCTTAATACCATTTTTTGAATTAAAAACCCAATTTTTTATTTTTAAATCAAATGTAATCTGGGATAATACTTGTTTTAATCTCTCGATTGTTTAATTTCTTTAGTATCCATGTGCTTTTTTATAGCAGACAATGTAACAAATTGGTAAGTAATCAAAACCTGATATCTCTCACCTCTGAAAAGCCAGAATATTCTCACAAAGTGCTTTTTTTCAAGATGGAATCTGACATAATGAGTGAGAATTTTTCATGCTGTAATCTATTTACTTGCTGATGAACAGTAAAGTTCTCACAAACATCCTTAAGAAGTTTCTTACAAATGACCCTTACAGACCTTGATGAAAGAACTAATTCAAAGACCTCTACTAGACAAAGTTTCCAATGAGCAATACCTTTCCTGATTGTATTCTAAACTTTGGGAAGAGGAGACTACATGCAAGAAAGAAAATATCTGTCATATTTCTGAACTTGCAGAAATGTTGTTTGTCTGCTTAAGAAAAAACTTACTGGAGATGGCAGACTGGATGAAAAAGAGTTTAGGGGGAGACCAGGGTGATCATAGTTGCTGTTATCACATATTGTCAATTCTGCTCTGGATAATTCAGTAGTAATTTTATATTAATGTATGGTGGAAGTCTCACTAACTTCAGTATGCTCAGACTGTCTCCCTCTGATAACAAAGGGGTAAAAAGGATAACTTGGAGAAAGGTTTCCCATAAAAGTTCAGTGAGCTTTAATTAGTTTCCTGAGTAAAAATCTTCCAATGTACACGTCAAACCTACATGCTTCCTCATCAAGCCTGTGAATGTGAGACATACCCAAAGACATGTTACAGAAACCTTCAGATGACCAGCTCCTCTAAAAACTTACACTTATCAAGTTGTTTGTTGTCCTCCACACTGTAATTGACTTGGCTAAAGGTAAAATAAGGAATTATTGCCTCCTTTGAGTTTTTCAGCATTTTGACTTCCAGCTGATAATACAAAAAGTTGAAATTCTCTGAAGTGCAGGAGGAAAACATAAGTCATCTTGAGTTAGCTGATCTTCTTCTAAAGTTTACAAGATGCTGACCGTGCAGGAATCCCATTCTTCTGTGGTAATAAATTCTATTTCTCAAAAAGCCAGAGAATAAAAATGCAGTAAGGAACATAAACTAGAACCTAAATTGTGAAATACATTTCTTTCTTTCACTGCTTTGGGTGTTCAGTACTAGATACTGAACTGTAGCTCATGATGGTCAGCTCCAATGTATTAATATTACTGGATGTTTATTCAACACATTAAATTATATCTTGGATTATAAATGACCAGAAATCAAATGCATGAGAGTAATCCAGATGGGAAATGGAATGGATCTTTCTCTCAATACCCTTGGTGCAGTGGCAGACAAGACAATCTGGGAAGAGAAAAATTTTGTCTTTATGTCCTGTAGTAATATTGGACACAGCTAACTGCAGTTTCTTTCTGTAGGGCCAGGGCTGTCTCTGTAGGGACTAAACATGTTCTGGGGTTGGTTCCAGTCCCTCATTAGACAACAGAGAGTCCTGAAGTGTAGCCACAGCTCTTCCTGGCTTGAACAAACATCTTCACTAAAGATGAAGGAGATTAGAACCTACGTTATACAGCACAGCTTACTTTATGGGGAAGGAGTTTAAAATCACAGATGTTAACCAATAATTTTTTTGATGCTGAATTGATTAGAAACTTGATTAAAAGCTGCAGAGTGCTTGCTGAATAGAGAAGCATTATAGCACCCATGGAACATGGATTCCAGAAATGACACATTAATATGCATAAACCCTCCACGTATGTGTGCTTGGCAGGATGAGACCAAGCTGTTCTGCTGAGGGCTTGACTGACTTTCATTTTCACAAATACTTAGAACCATCTCAGAGGCTGAGAAATGCCTTTCTGTCAGCTTGGCTAATGGAACTCTGTCCCCCTCTTCAGCTGAATTGGGATTAATACTTTTTACTGCAGGTAATCACTGCAAAGTGTATCCTACTTCCATTTTGAAGTAGCAGCAAATAGCATTGAATAATTCTGATTTTAATGTGAAATATTCCTGTTCTGAACTATCCTGACAGCCACAGCCACTGAGGCAGAACTGCTTTTCTCTTTTTTCAGACTTGAGGATTCAAGAGGATTCTTGAGAATTGAAGAACAGGCTGAGAGATACTCAAAAATCATTTATTGGTGAGTGTATAAACCCACACTTATATCATTGAAAGAAGATGTGGAGGTTTTTCATTGGCTAAGGTGTAATTTATACATTGGTGTTAACTTTGAATGAAAGTACTTTGAATAGAAGCTCTCCAATACATACAGATTATATTCTGGAAGTCAACTACTATTTCAATTACCTCCAATATCTTATAATAAAAGTCAATGCTATTCATCCATCCTTCTCTTCTTATTTTCTTTAAATACTTCCTATATCATGAATGCTATGCCCTGCAGCCCAACGACCTTACCTGAAAAAGAGGACTAAATCAAAGACCCCATGTCCAAATGCTTGCTCAGAGGGTACTGCCCAAGGCTTGGGGTACAGAACATTGGGGTCAGTTTGTGAAGAAAGTGAATTTATACCCAGTAAATCAGAAGGAATCTGAAGAGTTTACCTAAAGCCCAGTAATCACTCAATTCATGACAACAATTCTTGGAAGTGTAATTAGAAAATAATATTTGTTTTTGATCCTTTCCCGGATGGGTATGATGTGGTTATAGACAATAACCTGATGACAAAAGGTGATGACAAATCTGAACAGAGATCAATAGGTGAAAAACATTCATAATAGCTAAAAATAGAATGAATTAATTTTCTATAGAACTGTGCTAGTGGTGATTTCTCACTGACAAGGACAGAGGTGGATTGGTCTAGTGTTGCCTACACTATATTTTTTCAGTGTTTTAAAGAGAAATTTTATTCATAAAGAAGTAATTGCTTTTTATGCCTTTTTAAGAAGCAATAGATTCTTCAAGAAACTGCTGAGGAGATTGATACAGATGTTATGAATTGGACCTCCAAGCTCACCTAAGCCTGAAGGCATTGATGCTACTGACAACTCTACCCCTTCTTTGATAGAATGAGTCTCACAATTCCAGGACAAATTCATTCATTTCCTCTGTTATCTCTGCCTGTCCTGTCATCACTTCTTCCCGAGTCCAAGGGGAAAGGTTTTCACTGCCAGGTGAGAGCATCTTGTTTAAACTCATCTCGGGTTGTCATAGCTGCTGCTCAAGGATCTTCCCGCAGCAGCCTTGGATCCTCACAGCTTTTCCTTAACACCCATTATTACACTCAGAGCCACTCTTGAGTTATTCTGCAACCTGCACCACTTACGTGCATCTTACTATTTTCTCACATAAAGTTTATATTCCTGCCATGACTTCTGAGTCTTCCCCTGGCACTGCAGACAAGCAGGTCCCTTTGTTCAGCTTGTCCTGAGTTTCATGGAAGCACTGCCAGCAGCTTGAGCTTTCTGCCTACACGAGCTGGCAAGGCTGTTAAAGTCACTTCTGCACTGCTTTGTATCAGATTTTCTGAGTTCATCTCAAGCATAAAATAAACTCTACCAATCACATGATGCTGTACCCTGTGTCATTTGCCTAGAAATTGGGGATTTTAGCTGATGGTTATAATATCATGGGCCATCATTTCCTTATCACTGAAAATAGATTTTTCAGTCCATAACCGGTTTCTGTATCTTCAACTTCATTAACATGTTTTGTGGTGTTAGAAATATTAGAGATATTTTCATTACTTTTATTGTTAGTAAAGTAGAATATCTAATTCTTACTCTCTGCATGTATTATTCACCTACCTTTACATCAGCTGACTGAGGGCTATAGGACACTAGAAGTTTTGGAACTTATAAATCTCAGCAAACACCCAGTCAAATTTCTTAAACTTTTTCCCATTTGATGTTAAAAGATCTCCACAGAATCTGGTGAGATTATAACCCCCTCCCAGTGCTGAACAAAGTAAAATAATACCACAAGTTTTATCACCCCCAAATTAATTGGTTGGCATTTGAAAACCTATCCAAAGTGCCAGGTCCCTTACATGTTTTCTTGCCTCTCTTAGAGAACAAAGCTGCTGATCATTACTAGAAACATCTTCTCTTTCCCTTCTGTGTTAAGGGAGCAGAGAACCCTTTGAAAATGGCCACCTGGAAGGCAATATTCACAATCTCATACTAAATGTTTGAAGATATACAGAAGCCTGGCAAAAAGCCCTCACTTAATTCCTTTAATCATTAGTAAACACAAAACCCAACAACACTTCTTTAAGAGCTTTAAATGAATTTCTTGGATATCATTTCACTTGTACCCCAGAAAAGCATCCTCATGGAAGTTATTTTCCTGTTCCCTCAGCAGCTGCTGGAGATAATTCAGATGATCACATAAGAATACTCAGATATCATCCTTAGCTCAGTTATGTGAAACAGGATTTAACACAATCACTGGCATGGCATCTAAAGATACAAGGAAAAGCAGGATGAAATTAAATGTGGTGAGTCTAAAAAGACTTAGAGACAAAGGCAGTCACAGAAGCACCAATAATTAAAATATGGGTCCTAAATAAGTCTCATAGCCAAATATTTTCGTGTATCAAATATCACTGTGCAAACTTGGGTGCAAAAGTCTGCATTGAGTTCTTGCTGAATAAATCATTAAAAGAATCAGAACTTCTGCACAAGAAACAGAACTAATTTCTCAAGAAAAAACCTTTGTTGAAAGCCCTGTTTTCATAAATATTTATTTTTCACTCCTCAGTGAGCACAGTATTCAAATGTGAGAAATTCACAAGATAAGTAAATAGATAGATTTGAATATTCTGATCCATATGGGGATTCCACCTCCCCCAATTTAGTAGGCATTTTATAAGCACCTTCCTAACAGGCTGCTGACAAGAGTTAACAATTAATTGAATCACAGAAACAATCTCAAAAGATGCTCAGTGTGATACTCACTCAAAGCAAGGATTAATTAATTTCTTGACTTGAGTTTTGGGGATTCAGTGTCTTCATCTAACACATCTAACAAATATTCATTTTCTTGTTTTACACTCTTGATCATCCAGGTTTGCCCTGCTCTGTTCCAAGGAAAAAGTAACTGCAGACAAACTATTTTTTATTATTTTATTACTCTGATGACGGACATTACTCATCTCTCTGGGAACGCAAATACATAACTTGATATAAGTTTATATTCCTGCCCTGATTTCCAGTATCTCAAATTTGTATCAGTACAAAATTCATTGTATTCACCCTTAAGTCTAGTAAGTAAATGAATGGCAAGTAAAACTTTTCTAGGTCCCAAAAAGAGCTGTGAACAATTTGTTGCCCCCCCCATCCAAAGCAACCTACTGAACAGAGTAAACCTGGAAGGAGAAATTCAGCAGAGACTTGTCGTTATTGAACCTTTTATTAGTTGCTTTTATCTATCACATGCTTCTTTAGTTAATAATATGCTTTGCTTCTGTCTGATTTCAAAGAACCATAGTGCAAATGATTAGTCCTCTTTTGACATGTTAGAATTACAGACAGGTTCAAGTATATTTACCTTTAAATTCTGCCAGATTAATGTCACTACAGATTATGGAACTCTAAATGGTTTCAGCACTGCACAGGTTCCCTCATCACACCCAAGATTCACTCTTCACATATGTATTTAGGGATATGCACTTTAACATTTATTTAAGAATCTGTATTTTACTGCAAAAAACCAGCTTGGAACTTGTAGACCTAATGGCACTTACAGATCTATGGAAGTAGGGTCAGAGGATCTTGAACATGTGCCTTCTTTAGGAATAAGTATAGAAAAAAAAACCAATTATAACACTGACAGTTACAGTGGGAGAGCCTGTGTTTGCCTCTCCCAGATTCCTCATATCAGCTGTAAAAACTCAGCCAAAAAGGAGCAGAAGTGGAGGGTCATTTCACAGAATCACGGAATGGTTTGGGTTTGAAGGGACCTTAAAGATAATCTAGTTCCAACACCCCTCCATGGGCAGGGAACCTTCCATTAGGCCTGGTTGCTCAAGCCTCCCTCACCTTTTTTTTTCTGACCAGCATCTCTTGCAGGAATTTAGCAACATCAAACAACCTGACAGTGCAGCCGATCACAGTTCTGCAGCAACCCTGGGGAAGAGATCATGGCACAGAGAATCTGGAACATCTAAACTGCCACCAGGTAAGAAATATCTATAATGTTTTCTATTTGCTGTGCACTTCTATACTACAGAAACCAAATTAAATATCACCTAAGTACCTGAACAAGAGGAACAGATCCACTGAACAACGAGGGCTTGCCAACAAGCTGGTGATTCAGAAGTAAGCCCACAGTCACAAGGCACGTCTGAGATCAAATCAGAAAAGCAGGCAAGCAGGGTCAGATCAGCACAGAATCAAGTATAACACAGAGCAGAGCTCAGACAGACACTGGAACCAAGTGCTGAGCTTAAATTCAGTGCCTGGACAAAGGGAGCTTGTGGATGTGTGGAGGTCCCAGATGAGGCTGCACAGGGCTCTCAGAGCCTGTTGGGGTACTCAGAGCTCTGGCAGCACTGCCTAAAGATATCTGTGTGACAGATTTCAGCCTCAAGGCAGGACCAGTGAAACAAAATAGACCTTTCAGGTTGTCTTATAGGACCCTATCCAGGCAGCAATATAGTGCATCACCTCTCCTCTACCTTTTCTAATAGCCCCTGGTTTTTTAAGAGACTCTACCCTTCAGTATGTTTGGCTTCTGAAATGATAGCCCAGTTATCTGGGGAAAGGCTGAAGCAGGATCCTAATTATGAAAAGATGGTTCTCAACTGTGAATAGTCTTGTGTGAAGCCATGAGATTTATTAATAAAGTTTTGCAGCAGCTGCTCTATGAATGACTGTGGCAAGAGATGTGTAGAAACAGATCCCTGGCTGGGTGCAACAGTTGAATTCTAAGTGATTATTGCTCTTTCTAAAAGATTTCAAATTATGCATCAGTGTGTGTAGCTCTTACTTCTTTGCTTGCCTCTCTGCCTAAAATGGTGTCCCTTTCCTCAAGAGAGCTTGGTGAATATTCCTAAATTATAGGATTTCATTGCCCTGAAATTGGTTATCTTGCTCTGGTAGTTACTTAACACTAATGTTGCTTCACTTTTGAATTTGTGGTCTGTGTATTTCAGTGTAACATCTCTGAAATTAGTCAGTAGCAAGAAATCTTATCAGAATTGGGCTTTGTCCTAAAACTTGGTGTAGTTATGACTGACAGGTAGAATGAGGTACTAGAATGGACATGCTTTAAATGTCTCAGTACTTCCTGGGAGAGCTGTGTCTTAAATACAAACACCATTTAAAAACATGTTGTATTGATTTAGCTGGGATTGCCATCAGCTCCTCTTCTTTCTGATTCAGTTTCACAGAGGAAATGCTCAGGAACCTCATTCAAATGCCCCGTCTATTCTGAATAAATGTTTCTGTTTCTGGACATCGCCAAGGAAAATTGTGAGAAACAGAAGAGATGTGGGAAAAGATAGTTGCAGACAGGTGATGGTAGTGGAAAGGTGGGTGACATCTGTCTTGTTTTCATCCCTGGGGACACACATACTGCTTTTATAACCTTTTACTTGCATTACAAATGGCTCAGTGAAGATCCTTATCTCAAGATGCTCATCTAAGAAACAGGGTGAGCATCTTATGTGCCAGATCTGAAAACACCAGAAAGTGGAATTGGAGGGTAATCCCCCTGAAAGGTGAACCCAGCTCCATTGGTTATGACCATGCTGAATGTACACAGGTGTCTCCATCAGCAATATTTTCTTGGGATGTATATTTAAATCGGATTTAGTTGTATACAGTTTCCATGTGAAGTAGTGTATTTCTCCTCTAAAAATAGGGTATCCATATGTTCTGATGATTTTTGCTGGTATGTGCTTACCTGATAAGAGCTTATCTGTCCTGTTTGGGGTACAATCCTCAAAGCTTTTCAGGCCAGGACCTTAGGGGTTTGAAGAGAAATAGGATGATGTATTGCTTAGCTAGGAATTAAGCTATGATCTTAACTGTGTATTTTTATTATTAAAAAAAAAAAAATCTAGGTGGTCCTTGCTGCTGCTTTTTTTGCCTTCTGTCACTCTCTCTGTGTCAAATCAGCCTATTATTTTTGTTAAATTTAGAATTAAATAAGTTTGTTCTTTTCAGTACTTTCTCAGGGCAAATTCTGATCTACTGTGACATAAATCTATGTTAGTGGCAGGGGAAGCTTCAGTCCTACACAACTGGAATCCCATTAAAAGCAAGGAGCTTTGCAGTGGTGCTGTGAGGGATAAGGGATAAGGGATTTTCAGGAGTCCTCCACACAGGTATACGTGCTCTCTGAGTGTGTCAGGGAGAGGTATAAGAGAATAAACCTGATTCTTTCTAGAGTATCTATGAGGGTTTTCCATCTCTTGTTCACAGTTACTGGATGCACCTTGTGCTGATTTAAGTGGGTATGGCTCAGTGCCAGGGTGGCAGCTTCACCGTTTCCCTCTGCTTAGGGAGCTTCCCTGTGGGGAAACCCTCGGGAAGAAGGCTGGGATTGGATTTTCCCAGACAGCAGCCAGGTTGGAGAGGAGGAAGTTTGTGGAGTGCAGAGGTGGGCACAGAACAGCAGGAGATATATAACCTATAGCACAGCAGGGATCAGAAAATGCTGAGAAAGGTGGAACTGACACATAACCAGATCTTGTGTAGCAGAGATGACTTTCTGAGCGACCAGAGATGACTTTTATTGCAGTTCTGGATTCCATTGAAAAGAGATTGGCCTGAGACCAAACTTAAATGAAAGAAATTTGCACCTGCAAAGACAGAGTGCTCAGGTGGAATTAATCATTTTTATTTCTATTCTGCCGCTTCTTTAGTTTCTTCCACTTCAGAAAGTCTTACACTTGTTTTTACTCCCAAACTATTTTTTTCAAGTCTGCTTGTGATGGTTTTTACGTACTTTTTAAGATGAAACGTTCTAGTCAGTCTTGCGTCAAAGTGCTGGCTTCCTAGGATCCAACAGAATAGAGTAAGGTAGTGGGTGCGTGAGACAGAGTAATAAAAGTTTTGTGAGGGGTGAACCTGGTCAAAAATGGGCACAGCAATGTCTGTTCAGCTTGGGAAATAAGGAGCTAGGTGTCCTGATGTGGCTGTGGATTATTCAGGACGGAGTGGATGGCTGGCTGTCCTGGAGACCTGTGCTGAGGGACAGACACGGGCTCTGCAGGAAAGGCAGGCAAGGACACGCCAAGCACAGCCTCACCCTCTGTGAGACAGAGCTGCCCAGGTGTGTGGAGCTGTTCTGGGCAGCAGGCTGGTGGAGAGCTTTGGGTCAGGACTGGAGGACGGGCCAGGCAGGGTAACTGTGCAGGGCATGTTACAGACGTGGTCGGGGGGAAGTACTGAATGAAATCTATGGAACTGGAGATTCTGTCCTGCCGCTTACTGAAAGGGAAGTGTGGAGGGGTGCCAACAATTCAGGAAGCTTCTGAAGGGAGTCAGAATTAGCCTTTTAACATGGATTGGAATCATGAAATCATTAAGAGTGCAAAAGACCTCTGAGATCAAGTCCTTCAGGACTCAGGTGTAAATGTCTGTGTGGTAAAGATAGGTGATCGCTGGTGTCTATGAATTCATAGACTAGGAGGCAGTAAGAGCATTATGATACCTCCATCTGGTCGTAAAGGATTAATTTTTCTTCAGAAAGTTTCCTTCCCTGAACCTTTGCATTAGATATATATATTACTTCTGCTATTTTTTGTAGATATTCATTTGCTGTTGCTTATATTTCTTTAAACGGAAGTTAATAATATTGTAAGGGCTTGTGAATGTGTTAAAGACAATTAATCTGTCCTTTGGAGTAAAGTCAGTGGATCAAGATGAAGAACTAATATATTTTGCCTACTTTTCCTGATTATTTTATCATATATACATAACTTAAGGGAAAAAATGGAACCACCAACATTCATTGTACCTTTGTGCGGTTATCCAATTCATGTTGCTCATCTGTCTGAATCTTTAAAAAATAAAGTATAAACATATGGCCCATGTACAAGGCCACTTGAGACAGTTCAGAAGGCAGTAGCTCACTTTATTAATCATTAAAAATCAACAAATAAAATCCAGACTAGTAAAAGAGTTATGTAAATGTTCTTGACATGACAGTGTAGTCCAGCTGATTAGTGGTACAACCAAGGACACTAAAAGGCTTTTAAGACCTCAGCTTTGTACTGGTTGGGGATAAAATATCAACTTTTATATGCTACTAATCTTTAGTGTTAGAAAGAAATAATGCTCTCAGGAAATGCTCGTATGTGACCTTTTTCTCATACTGCATTCATTCAAATACTGATACTTAAGTGATTAGCCTGAAATACCTTTAGGAAAATACCCTTGGGCTGAACGGAATAGCCCTCCAAGGGAATCTTACATCTATATCTGCTGTACTAAATTCATGTTTCTGACGATTGTCAGCCAAAGAAGCAGAATACAGATTATTGCTTTAACCAAAAATGGTGATTGTAGACTACAGCAGAGTTCTTAGCCAGAAGGACTGCTAGCAGCTCTAATTTACTTTCGTGCTCTGATCACACCCTTTTCTTTAGTCTTGGAAAATGTAAGATAACATGCATGTTCTCTCTCCCAGTGTTTAGCAACTATAAGCATAATTCAGATATTTTGCTAGTGGTATTTACAATTTGCAGAAGACTATGGGTCATTATTGGTATATTTTCCTGGAAGGAATGAAAATCATTCCCATTTCAACTTCTGTCCTTGGTGTTTGACTTGAAACCCCAAATGACCATCAGCACAGCTTTCCAAAAATCAGTAAAATCTGTGGTAATTCTTTTGAATGTTCATTGTTTGAATGTTCATCTCTGTAGTCTTTGAACATATCTAATAGTTAGAGTTGGAAACAAAATATATCCTTACTTCTCTGTACTAAAATGGAAAAGAAAGGATTGTCACTGTTGCTATTGTACAGAGTACTCAGATCACCTCTCCAAAATATTTTGGGCTAAAATCTGAGAGACGATGACAGCTCCTTCTTCTACAAAAGCAACGTCTCACCATTTGTGCTTGAACATCTTTGAGAAGGCTGGAGATGCAGTAATCTGCCTGAAAGTAGGTTTCCATAGTCTCCCTAGTATTAAAGAAAAAAAAAGCTGGATAAGTGTTTAGCTTTATATACAAGACTGGGAATCAGGATATCTGAAAAACTTCGAACAAACAGACAAGATCCCTGAGGAGTGGGAAACACCCCACCTGAATCTGTGAGAGATCAGAGCACAAGTGATAAATGATGCAGTGGCTTGTAATCTTTCTATGCACACATTTAAGAG
Organism: Picathartes gymnocephalus; assembly: GCA_013390045.1. NCBI lineage: Eukaryota > Metazoa > Chordata > Aves > Passeriformes > Picathartidae > Picathartes > Picathartes gymnocephalus. Next base: position 12,238 of record WEKY01036105.1, read on the forward strand.
AATTTTCAGTTTTGTCAATGTATAGTGAACATCACTGGTGATGCAGATTCAAGTCTAAGGATCCTGCAGAGTTTACAGTCTTCTCTATGACTTTTTTGGGAAGTGGGTCATAATTTGTCTTCTAATTCTCTCCATCAGCATCCCAAGCATTAATATTCTACAATATTTTATGAGAATGGGACAAAGTTCTCATCCATTTCTTCTGCTCGAGATATTTTGTATTGCAGCTGTTGTGCTTGCAGAACCAGCAATATCATTAATCCACAATGTAGTTTGTCTTCCTGAGTACAAAAATAGTTATATTTATCCTGCATTTTCATTTGTTTCAAAATTAGAGGGGATGGAAATCAACTGTAATCACACCATAAGATATGTGGAAAGTGAGATCCATAGATGTGCATTAGTTTGGGATGTGTGTCACTTTCACAAAATGGTATTTGAACATGCCAAAACTTAAATACTGCCTAAATTAGGATAGCTATGCCACATCCTTAGAGGTTTCAGAAGAATCATTGCTTAATCTAAATAAAAGTGCCAGAATTAATGTTATTCTTATGAAATGTGGTGCCAGGAGACTTACAGTAAAACCTAACAATTCCCTGACTCTTCTAGATTAAGTAAAAAAAAAAAATCTTTATGGATGATGATTAAATGAAAGATATGCTTTTGGATTCAAAACACTGTAATGTTATGCTGGTCATTAAGTGAACTGCTGTTTTCCTTTCATTTTTATGACAGAATTGAAGAGAAAAGCACTTGAAAAATACTGATCTTACAGGATGAAAGAGTATAGTATGATCCTTTGCAAGTGCCAATTTGCAGAAGTGCTGAGTTCATGGATGTGCAGGGAGTGGGATTTATTTCATCTAATTTGAGACATCCAGAATGAGACGTATATGAGTAAGCTAGTTACTTCTATAGCCACTGGAGAGAAATAGACACTTAATGGAAAGAGTTCCAGTGTGTTATTCTCTTCAGGAAAATATTCCCTGTGTTAGGGAATTCAGAGAATGCTCCTGCTGTGCAGACAGGCACTCAAAGGCAGCCTGTGACGTGGGGCCTACTCTGGTCTGGCAGGCTGACAGAACACAATCATAGAAACATTTAAGTAAAAGGAACTTTTCAGTGAAGGACTGACAAAGTCAAATCAATTTGCTCAGGGTCTTATCCAGTCAAATTCTGAAAATCTTCAAGGACAGAGGTTCCACAACCCCTTTGGATCCTTAACTACCATCACGCCAAAGGCTTTTTCCCATTATGTCCAAACAGAATTTCCCTTTTTGTAACTCTTCTGGTGCCTGACTCTTTAGGTTTTGGTCTTTCCTCAGCACAATCTTCATCATATTTGTCTTGTGCCGCTTCCAGCACAGAATATTTATCATCAACACAGACCTCATTTAAAGTGATGTCCAGGCCTCTTGCTTGGTGCCACCAATCAGGATGCATTTTCCGCATTGGTTTCCCACTGCTTCTCTGAGAGCTTGGTAGCTTTCCTCTTTCCACCACTGGGAACTGTGAAGTTCATCCCTCTTTGTGCATGTGTTCCCAAGTGGATATGCAGCTATGTGAGGACAAGCTTTGATGTGCCAGGTATGCCAGTGCATCTGGTTGTTCTACACTCCAGCACAGCACAGCCCATTCCAGCAGTAGCATTAATCCACTTCTGTGTTCCAGACATTTGTGTTGTTCAAACCTGTATCAGTTGATGAGCAAAAAAGGTGTGTATTCACACACCTTGGATGTGAATTTTCCTTCTGTGTATAGAATCCCTTTCCAAAGTTGTTGCTCCATAGAACTGATAATTTGGTACTCTTGGTTTATTATTTAAAAATTGTTGATCTTATGGACAACCTCAAAATCACTGAGAGTTGTGTTCAGATCCGTAGCTAAATCCTTGATTTCTTGTTCTATTAGCTGACCTTTACCTTTGATCACTCCAGATAAATTTTCACCTCTTTATCCAGGACAGTGGCGTTTCTCTGATGGCATTAATGAAAATGTGCTTTTATTGCCTAGAGTGGCTGAAGCAGCTGTTTACTTTTGTATATAAAAGCCTTGTATAGTTACTCTAGGAATCTTAATCTTCTGCTGATGGTAGATTGAAACCCTCTCTGTTGTGAAATTATGTTATTATTCCCCTGCCCAGAAGCACAGAAAAAGCATCACTGAGGAAGTCTGACATTGGCATTGAAGCAGTTTACAGCTCTGGAAATTTTATCACATCCTTGAGTTTTTCAGAACCTGGGTAAATATTACTTGACAGTAAGACTGAAGAATATTCAGATAGATGGATATTTGTCCTAGTGTGTGGAAGATTTGTGAAGATCAAATGTCTCCATTATATACACTCTGTTTTCTCTAAGTGTCATTGCTGTTTGACTCCATCTGTATTTCCCCCTATTTTTTTCTAACCTTTATTATTCTGAACTAGTGATCTTAATAAAAGAAAGAGAAATAACTGTTACACAATTATAATTCAGTTGTGATGATTTGACCCTAAAAATCAGATGGTACAAAGAGTTTTGAAATGGCATTTCCTGTTCGAGATGAGCACCAGCTGTATAGCTTGGACATGGATTTCAAGCCACAAAGATGTTCAAGTCTGTGGGTTTAGTTTTCTTGTCTATCATCACTCTATATTTAGAGATGTATTTTAGAGATGCCTCTCTAAAGCATGTTTTCTCTTTTGTAAATTGCATCCTATTTCTGTCCCCCCACACCCCCCTCATTCTGTACAATTAACTGTATTTTAATCTGGCTGTGTGATGCATTCTGTTCCGAACAGGGACCATCATTTATTATAGATATTTTCTCCAGTGTCTGTAAATTAGATAATTATTCTCACCAAGCTTTCCAAAAGGAGTCAAATCGGCTTCTGCTCAGCAGTGTATGCATTCTGAGTAATTCAGCACTGTCCAAATAATTATCTCTCTTTAGAGTTCTGAGGCAGTAGAACAATATCTAAAAGAAACAGTGAACTTCTTTTCCCGGAAAAGCAATTCCTAAAGATGCAGTCTAAAATCTTACGTGGTTTTCCTGCTTAGTCTTACAAGCTAAGTAGGCTCTGGGTCCAGCACTGAAGGGGGAGATTGGTAATCCAGGCTCCCAAATCCTTGAAAAATTTTGGACCAATGTGTGGAGACCTGGCACTAACTCCTAGGCTCTTGGTAATCAGAACAATAATTTCTGCTTTTTGAAGTGAATTGTTTCTGGAAAACCCACACTCTAAATAAGCAGATGTCATTCAGAAGCAGTTATTTCTAAATTTGGTGTTAAACTTTAGTGCAGGGTCAATCATCTGTTTCCTGTTTTGTGTTTCTCTATCAGCATCTCCATGCATAATTCTAGCTAATTGTCCTTTTAACTGAATCCCTCATGAAAATTCACCCATGCCATTCCTTTTTTTTTTTTTTTTTTTAATTTTCCTGTCAGGAAAGATTTTTTGTGTGCTTTTCATTTGTTTGTTCCATTGTTATTTCTTTCTCTTTCTGTGGGGCAGTATTACCATTGCAGTAATTTCAGCATAGGGTAGGGACTCTGTGGCTCTCAGTATAACCCTGACTTCAGATTTCATTTCCACTGCTTGTGGTTACAAAAAGTTTACCACAGCAAAGAATTCCATGCCTTTGTAACATCTCACTGAATTAAAAATACCAGAGTCTGTTATGACGCGGACATGGTTATGTAGAAATAGATCTGTATTCTGGCAGTATACATTAATTTCTTAATCACTCTTCCTTTCCTCCCAGGATGTCTTTACCATGTTTGTCTCGGTTGGGAAATGATGTCTTGGCAAGAAATCTGACCTTTTCATTGTTCATTAGAGACATGTTCAACAAGAGGACACAGTTCAGAAATTAATGCCAAAATTTCTGACTGACCATTGTTTTCAAGTTTTTGGAAAATCAAAGCAACAGATCTTTCAGACTCTGACACTTGATATCTCAGGAAACAACTTCAGTTCTGTAGAAGGATGGGTATAATCTGGCAAATTTACATTTCTGAAAGAATCTATGAGAAATTATTGTGGTTCTAATCCAGTAAAGCTGCTGTGTTCTGAACCGACAGAGGTATCTGTACTTGAAAGAAAACAAAACTCTTTTCTTGCCTTGCTATGACACAGTTCAGAGCTGGCAGCTGAAAGGAAACAAGTAATCACCTCAGATGATAAAGACATATTTCCATGCTTATGCATAGTAATAGTAATCTGCAAACATTAAAGAGAATATACCAGAATAATGCATAAACACCACATTCACAAGATGATGTCAGTTAAATCTGTAGTAAAAGCTGTCTTAGGCACAACATGGAGGTGTAATATTTTTACTGCTTTTCTGAATTCTGACTGGATTGGAGGGCTCTGATTCGAATATAAGGTATATTACGAAGATTTAAATTTGGTCCAATTTAATCAAGAGTGTTATTAATCAGAAGGCTTTAAAAGAAATGTACTCAGCTTACATAAACCCCTATGCTGCCCCACTGAAAGGAAATGAGGTAACATGATACCAACCATACCTGTTTGGCTACTTTGGGGCAGCAGAGCTTAGTTTGACTCTCAATTTACTCATGGTAGTAGTATGAAACTGTTGTTCCTCAAGCATAGCACTTTCATGTTCCTTGCCATGAGACTTCATGTTAGAACTTGGTGGATGGTCTAAATAGGGTCTGATTTATTGTGGAAATGTTGTCAGGAACCCACTGAAAAGTTCAGATAAGCTTTTGAGTTGTCAAACAAGTGTCAGTCTGCTTCTTGTACAGGAGCTTCCTTCACACCAGGGCTGAACAGTCTCCGGGGACCCTTGACGGTCCAGTCACAAAGGCCTTGTCCGGCCTTGGTCTTTTGACAAAGTATGAGAAAGTAACAAACCTTGACAACCCTTGATCTTTCTGCCAAATTATTTTCCCTCTCATATTAAATGCCATCTATTGTTTGCTGCTTCACAGGTGATTCAAACTAACATGGTTGCATGGAAGGCTTTGCAAAGCCTTTTTTTAGCCTGTAAGGACGTGATGTGATTTATGAGTCAAAGTAGGCTACGTTTAATTGTCAGTGAGCCTGTGATTTATTTGGCAGGATTACTGGATTTTACTGATTTATCTGTTTATTTTGTTGCTGTCATACAGTGCCCTTTAGTTAGTGATGGACTAATACATTCAGTTTTGTTTGCTTGCTTTTTCCTCATTAGTAAACAACTCCAGACACTCTTAATTTGCTTAAGCCATATGCTTTCCAGAGGCTTTGGCCATTCATCTACGAGGCGAGTTCTGATGCACAGTGTGCTGTGCACAGCTTACCTTGTGCTGTCCCTGGTGTATCAAGTGCGATGGAGACATTTTCTTCTTTCCTTATTTCACAAATAGCACCATTAATTTCTGTGTATACATACCTGCTGCAAGTCTACAATAGCTGAAGCAGAAGCTGCTTGCCAGCCATGTGGGAGTGAGGAAGCCTGTGAATTATTTTAACTCTTTATTGATCACTTTGCATTTTATGACAGCAGGTTTTTTTGCATGTGTTTTTAAAGCAAGGAAACAAAACCCCGAGCTCTTCCAAGATTAGATGCACTGAAAATAGGAAGCTACAGATCCTTCTGGAAAAACCTGGTGAATTTAGTAAGAGTATTACAACAAACTTTTACAGATCTGTGCATAAATTACAGAAATGGAAATACCAAGTTCCATAGATACAATTGTAAAAATCTTATAGAATTTAAATTAAAATGACAGTCTTTTTAAAATTGCTTTTTAAACCATCCTATAAATTGTTAAAAAGAGAATACTGTTCTCTGTTAAACTCTTTAAGGAGGCTCTGAGAGTCTCTAATATACTCATCAGATTCCAAGAGGTGACCCCAACTCTGAAGTCTTCCTGATATGATTGGATTCATTGACAACAGTGGATTGGTTCCAAAAATGCAAATCCTATGCTGTACATCATGAGACATTATCGGAAAGTTATCTAATATAGATTATTATCTTACTTTATAATGCAAACCATTCCTAGTGCAGATTCTTATATTCCTAGGGCAGATTCTACAGATGGGTTTGGTGGATGGCTGCCCCACTAACCCTGTCCATCTGAGTTCATGTCAGGAATTACCAGCACAGTTTTGGAGCGGACCAAATTCCTTCACCAGTGGAACAAAGAAGAGTACCAGGAAGAATTATGCCACCCTGGCAACACCTCCACACATCCCTTTGATCTCTGAATTGCTGGTTGTATTCATAGCTGTAGATCCCCTGTGCAAGTGTGAATGATCGTTGGACTAGAGCTCTCTCTCATGCTGACAGGTAAGGGCAGGCACAGCCATAATTATCCCTGTTCATCATGAGGGCATAGAAAGACTGGATAGTCCTGGCTATCCAGGATCTACAATAAAAGCATGAACTGCAAAAAAAATAAAAGCAGAGACTGTTCGTTTTTTCAGTACCAAGTCCCAGCTTATGGACGTCCCTACTACTGACTATACAGTGAAGTTCACCACTGCCATTTTACTTTAGGGTTCTTAATGAACAATTAGAGAAAGACCTGTGATGTGATTTTCACTTTGCCCTGTGCTTAATTTTGAATCTGAGTGCTATACAGTGGTGATCTCATTTGGTCAACCTGTGACAAGCACCTGAAATGCTTTTCCTGAGGCCAAGGTCTTCACACCTTCTCGTTTGTATGTTGTTTATGAAGATGGTTTTTATACCCCCTCAAACTCAGGCCTAAGCCCTTTATGTTTCAGGGCTGTGTTGCAGTTAGTTTCATTTCTTTTGGAGAGAAGCTTATCACAGAGACAGGACTTGTGTTTTCTTTCCAGTCAGATGACTGTGCTGTAATACAATACACTGCACACGAGATTTTAAAGCACTTCTATACCAAGCCTGTCTCTGCTTTCTTTTTAGTGCCTGTCAAAATAGTACTCCTGCAAGCCTTCTGTTTTACAGAGGATGAAAAAAACCTAGAACAGCAGCAACCAGCAATCTCTGTATTCCAGCAAAAAGAAGAGAAATGACTTTGAGATTGCAATGTAATTTCAGGCTCTGAAAATGAAATTGGCTTCATGGAGGACGAAAGGGAAGGGAAAAAATGGAAAAGAAAAAGGACTGCTACTGAAATGTTTTCTCTCTGTCTCTTTTGGCTTTAATTACTTCTCCCTCTTCTGACCTGATTGCTTTTAATGTGAAGTATGTGTTTAACATTGAAATAGTGAAAACATAAGTTGTTTGCCTGAAATCAGTTGCATTTTAAAGGGAGATGTCATCTCTCCTCCCCCTTATCTTCATGTTTCTATATATGCTTTTGAACCTCAGGATAAATCAGAGGGAAAAAAATTATACACTAGAAAGAGATTTACCTTAATGGTGATTCTAATGGTGGGAACAGGTATTAAGCAAAAGTATTTTGAAAGATTACCAAAGAATGGGCACATTTTGAAAAGCAATCAAGTTGTTATTCTGGCAACCATTATTCATGCTGTGCATGCTTTTAGGCTGCCTCAGTTGTGAAGGAAAACATCAATTTGACACACTTTAGCAAACAGACACAAAATTTTTATTTATTTATTTTTCATTTAGGGCTGTATTCATTATCAAGGGATACATAAAGTGATGGAGGAATTTCACAATTCCTAGGAAGGATCAACTGAAGTGGCATTGTGCCTGGCCATGGGATCAAACATGCATCACTGCCACTGTGAAGAAAATTAACACTGTCCCACCCTAAACCAGTAAAATTTGAGAGTCATCAGACAAAGTATGGCTGATTCTCTTCCTCTTCCCACCCCATGGAGATATTTGGGATCTGGTATCTAAAATACCTAAACTTTACCCAAGCTGTCACATTCACGTGAAAGACAACAACATTGAGAGATTTGAAAGAAATTTTTCTTATTGCTGCTCCATGTTTGTGTTTTGGACCAAATTAAACTGTTCTGTGAACAACTGTTCTAGATACCATCTAAACTGACTTCTGACCCTTTCGAATAACAAAAGGTAAAATATTTGAAGACTGGTTTCCTGGTGTCCTGGTTTCTGCTGGGATGCAGTTCATTTTCTTCTCAGTAGCTGGTACAGTGCTGGATGTTGGATTAAGGTTGAGCTTATTGTTGATACACAGGGATGTTTCAGTTGTTGCTGGGTAGTGTTCACCCCAAATCAGAAGTCTGATCATCTTGTCAATGATCACAGGGATGGCGCACCTCTCCTATGAGGAAAGGCTGGGAGACTTGGGATTGTTCAGCCTGAAGAAGAGAACACTCCAGGTCAATTTTATTGCAACCTTTCAGTACTTAAAGGAGGCCTATAGGGGACGGAGAGATTTTTTGTAAGAGTATGTAGAGATAGGACGAAGGGGAATGGCTTCAAACTGAAAGAGGGTAGGGGTAGATTTAGAAATTCTTCCCTGTGAGGGTGGGGAGGCCCTGGCACAGGGTGCCCAGAGAAGCTGTGGCTGCCCCTGGATCCCTGGAAGTGTCCAAGGCCAGGCTGGACAGGGCTTGGAGCAATCTGGGATAGTGGAAGGTGTCCCTGCCCGTGGCAGGAGATTTGGAATGAGATGGCCTTTAAGGTCCCTTCCAACCTAAACTCTTCTGTGATTCTGTTTCCATGTCCCTGCTCATTGCAAGGGGGTTGACGTTCTTTAAAAGGTCCCTCCCAACCCAAACTCTTCTATCATTCCTTAAGAATATTTCACCCTATGTAAATTATTAATAATTAATTCTTCGCATTATCAATTATTAAATTAGTTCTTATTTTAATCCACAAGTTTTACCTGGTTTTGATTCTTCTCCCCATCCCACCAGGTCAGGGGATTAAGGGAATGAGCAAGGGATTGTGTGGTACTTAATTGCCAGCTGGGGTTAAACCACATCAGACTGTCAAACTGGCAGTAATAAAATCTGTTTAGTTGAAGGGAAAAAAAAAAATTGATTGCCTCAGTATTTAAAAGCAGTGAAAGCATTTTAGGTATATTTCTTTTCTTTTTTCATGGTCTTAAGAGTCAAAATTTTTTGAATTCTGGTTGTTAAGAAGAAAGTCTCCTGTTATCAAGTGAGAAATGAGATCAAAGGAAGACGTGTTAGCAGTACTGAAACGCACAGAAGGGTTGCTGCAGGCCAGGAAATTGCCTCTTCTCCTTGACCACAGATCAGCTGAAAAACAAGGGGCTTAAAATTCTGTCTGGGGAGATTTATATTAAACTGGAGGGAAACTTTCCACGTGGCTCATGGTGAGGATCATGAAATGGTTAATAGATTACCTGAAAGAACTACATAATTTCCATCACTCTAAACATTGAAGGCCAGGGAAGATAAATATTGATCAGAAATGGCAACTCTTTAATTGACTGGCGTTTGAGTAAAAGCATAATGACTTGATGCTGCTTTCATCTTTTTTTTTTTAACTTTTATTGTTTAATAATCTATACGTGATAGTGGGTTAAATCAGTGAATTCACTTTTCTTGGGCCTGATAAAACCCCCTTATTAATAGGAGTGCCCTTATTAAAAAAAAAAAA
>WEKY01036105.1:22365-50383 GCA_013390045.1 Picathartes gymnocephalus
TTTTTTTGAAAATGAGTGGAAGAGAAAATTTCAGGATGTCAGTCTTGAAAGGACAGAGGTAATTGCTGGCAGCCCTGATTTTCACACACAAATTCTGGAAGGGAATGTGTCCTTCTTGCTGACAACTTGAAGTTGTTCCCTAGTTAAGAAGAGGCATTTTTCAAGCTATTCTTTGGCACATGTTGCAGAGAGCCCAGCTGCCTGGGGTCAGCATTCTCTATTCCATCCAGGGATAAGTTTCAGGCACATAAATATTTCATGAGATTTTAAGATATCTGAAAATCCTGCCTTATGTCTTTTAAGATAGAAAACTCAACAAAATGCAAGTTAAACAAACCACAAAAACAAATTAAAGTATCTTTAAACTTCCTGAAACAACACTAACAATCTGTTGTCTTGCTCTACTGTTTGCTTTTAATGGTGCCACATTTGTTTACGTCGAGTCTAATTTTGGGGGTTAGATTTTCTCTAATTAATTAATAACATGCATTCATAACAATTTGTGTGATTGTAATTTGACTTTAATTGTCCTTATAGTGCCCTGAGTCACTTGGCAAAAAGGAGGCTTATAACTCATTATATTGATATGCTTTTTTAATTTTCCATTTTCCTTTTAGAAATGCAGTATTAAAATATGGCAAGCAGTGAGTGCTAAGGAGAATGGGAGGTGCATCTACTTAATTAGCTTCCCAGAAAGCGAGAAGTCTTCCTGAGATTTGGTCATTTTTGATTTTTATTGCATCTAGAAAATTCAGTAGAAGTTTATCAGTGTTTGTAACCATATTTACATGCATACTGTTTTCTTTAAATCCACATGAACACTTTCTATTTAAGGCCTCAAAGATATGCAGCAATAGTTAACATCTGTTCTGGTTTCATTGTCACTAATAAGGATTATTTGACTGTGAGAGTGCAACAAGGTAAACGAACCTCCTGTAGGTTCATGAATTTTTCGGGGGGTGATTTTGACATCACATTTGCACGTAGCTCAAGCTAGGCTGATATCTGTACCCAAGACAATTAATTTGAGGGCAGTCTTGCCTTGAAGTCATCACTGTAACCCTCTTGCAGGCAATGACATTTGGTTTGTGTCTGCAGGTATAAGGAATTATCATTATTTCTTGACAATATTAATAATTTGTAATTTAATGCCTTCAACTTATATCAAAAAACAAGCCGTAATGAAGTTTGTGAACCTTAAGGTTTAATCAGTGGGAGCTGATCTAAGTGTACATAGTTTTTACTTTCATCTTTGGACTCTACCTAATCCAAGATGTTTTCCTGACCTAATCTTGGCCCTTCCAAAAAAACCCTGGTGAGAAACTGGGATGCTGCAGGCAACAGCCAGATTTGTCATTTGGTTGAGTTTTGCTTTGCATTCTTTTAGTCAAAGCTAGTTTTTTGTTTCAAAACAAAAAGAAATGTTGGATAAAGGTACCTTCAAACAAGGAATATCCTTACTTGCAAAATCCTAGGGCACGCTGCAGGAGTGAACAAGACATCCATATTAATGCTGGGGTACATCATATTAGAGTCAAGCTCTAGGTCTGACTTTTAACATGCCTCACGTTAATGGAATAACCCTTTTTCTAGGCCAGCATAAACCATGGTGTGAAATCTGATGCTACCTCAGTCTCAGTGCCACTAAAACATCAGACTTGTTCTCACTCCAGACCAAAATCAGACTAAACCAGAACCGTTTGCAATGGTGGCTAAAAAACCAGATGGCTAGGAAAGAGTGAGAGAACAGGACCAGTTTATACCAAGATTTCTATGCAGATCCTTCAGACCCAGGTATTTGCAAAGGTTCCACCACTGGCTTTGCATTTAGCAATTGTCAATGGATTTCTCTTCCATAGACTGGTCTAGACACCCCTTCAGTTCATCTAAACCTTTGCAATCCAACACATCCTTAGTTCACCAAAAATACTGAAGACATCCTTTGGGTACTGTGAGCTAATTTCTCCTGTGAAATGAGTTTCGTTGAACGTGTGGGGAAATGTGAGGTTTTTGTAGAATTATTAATTTTGGAAATAAGCCCTCTAAAAACATGAAAACCTGAAAAAAAAAGGTTGAATCTGTGTTTTGCATGTTTCATATTCTTACAACCCTCTACAGAAGGCAATGGTAACCCAGGTTCTTGTTAATAAAGCCCAAATTCCAGTTAGGAGGCGTATTTGGGGAGGGGTGGCTTCAATGGTCGCAGATGAGCAGCTGTTTCCTTGCAGTTTGCTTCAGCAGACAAAAATCCCCTGATGATTTTAGCAATGTCTAAGCCACTAATGATTTCAGTCTCTCACATATCTTTCACAGGTGGGACAATAGGCTTTTAATAAACCCATTTTTCACATTAGACATCTGTTGAGGATTCAACAGAGACACTTCTATTCCAACAAAAATGTCCTTTGCTAGTAAAAATAGCCTCTACCACTTTCTTCACTGCTGCAAGAGTTACATGTGATTCAGCAGATTTGGAGGCTGGTTACATCATTTAACATCTGTGTCTCTGTCTTGCTGCAAGGTCAATTTGTTCCTGCAAATAGATTTCCCTCAATTACAAGGGGCCATCAGTTCATGAATTCCCAGAGGTTCGGTTCCTCCTGCTCTCCCCTCTCTCTGACACAATTCCAACTGGGGATGCTATGAAGCATTGTACAGTTAACCTTCTGCTGTGTATGGACAGCAGCGCTCAATTTTATCTATCTTTTAGGTCTTCTTGTGGTGAAGTCCTCATTGTAGTCACACTGTCTACATGACAGAATGCCAACTTTTGAATGAGTTGCAATTTTTTTTTACTTTTGAGCTTTGATAGAAAGCCATATTGGTCTTTTACACTACTGATGGATTGGATCTTTGTAGACCACAGAGAAATCCAATGTTTCCAATACAAAATCCTTTCTTTTGTTTTATGTTTACATTGGCATTTTAATTTAATATTTACATTGACTTTTAAAACAATTTTTTTCTTTACTACTAGTATTGAAGGAGAACTGCCAAATTTCATGCTTCAGTATATTTCTTTTCTGTGGCTGACACTGGTAATTACAAGAGGAATTTAAAAAAAAAATTGTAGTTTATTGGTACAATGTGTGTTATTTTTTCCTTCAGGCGAAGTGTACAGTGGATCAAAAACCTTTCAGTAAAAAGTACTAATTCGGTATTACAGCTTAAAAAAATTCGTGTAGAACTGACATATTATTCCAAAATTATAGATTATTTCCTTGAAAACGAGCTGTCTGTACAAGTCAAAACCATACCAAATTAATAATGTTATGGTTAATATTTTGTTGAGCAGGAACAATTTATTTAAACAGACATCTGGGTTTTAAAATAAATAAGGGAGAAAGCCCATGTGACATTAATTGAATTCAGCGCCATTTGTTTGTTCCCTTGTTACTGTTTTTCAAACTGAAATTGCATAAAATCATTGATTTAATATATACTTGTAGAAGTCTCTCTAACTTTTTGTTCCAAGGAAATACTTGGAATACATCTCCTTAGCAAAGCAAATGTGGAAATAGTATGCAAGAAGTTAACGAAAGATCAAGAGCAATATGAAGTAAGTACATGGCATTTAATCTTTTCCCTTGTAACCTGGTTTCCTGACATAACTCCACCGACTTCAATGAAACTACATCAAAATACAACAGCTGGCTCCAGGCAAGTGAATATAAAGCCCTTTCAGAGTGGGGCAATGGGAGTCCTCTCTTTTCAAAACATCAAACACCCAATAAAACAGAAGGGATAAATCTCCTGCTGCTTCGGTCCCGTAACTCACAGTGACAGCTGGGGTCAAGGAATGGCTCAGTTGCATTAATGCAGCAGTGATAAATCTTCAGGAGCAGTGAGAGCTGAGGTGTTCAGGATGAAGACAAAACACACAGAGCTGTGCAAAGCTGTCAGGGTCAGCATCAGGTGGAGTTGGCAAACCCCTTTCATTCCTGAGAGCAGAATAGAGACATTCAAGTCAGGTCTGGAACCACTAAGGCCACGTGCTAATCTGTGCTAATAAGGTTTCACAGAAATCACAGAAATCACAGAAGGACTAGGTTGGAAGAGACCTCTAAGATCATCGAGTGCAACCGATGCCCCAACACCTCAATTAGACCATGGCACTGAGTGCCACATCTAATCTTTCTTTAAACACATCCAGGGACGGTGACCTGACCACCTCCCCGGGCAGATCAATCCAGTACATTATTATCCTTTCTGTGAAAAATTTTTTCCTAATATCCAACCTAAATTTCCCTTGGCGCAGCTTGAGACTGTGTCCTCTGGTTTGTCAGTTGCTGCCTGGAGAAAGAGACCAACCCCCACCTGACTACAGCCACCTTTCAGGGAGTTGTAGACAGTGAAAAGGTCACCTCTGAGTCTCCTTTTCTCCAGGCTAAACAAGCCCAGCTCCCTCAGTCGTTCCTCACAGGGCTTGTGCTCCCAGCCCCTCCCCAGCCTTGTTGCCTCCTCTGGACGCGCTCAAGCGTCTCAAGGTCCTTCCTGAACGGAGGGGCCCAGAACTGGACACAGCACTCGAGGTGCTGTGGCCTCACCAGTGCCGAGGACAGGGGGAGAATGACCTCCCTGGCCCTGCTGGCCACACTGTTCCTGATACAGGCCAGGTGCCATTGGCCTTCTTGGCCACCTGAGCACACTGCTGGCTCATGTTCAGTCGGCTGTCAACCAGCACCCCCGGGTCCCTTTCTGTCTGGCTGCTCTCCAGCCTCAGCATCCCCAGCCTATAACGTTGCAGGGGGGTTTTGTGGCCAAAGTGCAGGACTCAGCACTTGGACTTATTAAATTTCATCCTCTTGGACTCCGCCCATCCATCCAACCGTTCCGGGTCTCTCTGCAGAGCCCTCCTACCTTCCAACAGATGGACGCATGCTCCCAGCTAATTCCATGTGCTTGCAGTGTTTTGCCAGTGCCGGTGGGATAACCCACCAGAGCTGATTGCACTTGGTTCTGCTCAGAACACACTTTAACCCTCCTCTCTCTTGGCAATGTGCAAAACAGTCACAAAAACTAAGCACATGTGGATAGGAGGTAATGTCTTTAATTGGGAGGTTGCATGTGGCTGCAAAAATTAATTAAAATCAAGTGAATTCTGCAGTAAAAATCCTGCTACAAGGTAAAAGCCTGAGACAAGCACATAGGAAGGTTAAGGTAGATGGTTACTGAAATGCTTCTGTGATTCTTCGCTCTGGAAACTGGGCTTCAGTCTCCTGATTACCTCTTGGGAAATCTCTTGAACACCTGTCTGATCTCATTAATAAACATTTTTATTTATTCACACGTCTTGACTGCAAACAGAATCTTTAGTGTTCATGGAAGGTGGATGGTGCTGTGTCTGTACAGTCCTAGAAAATGAGGCAGGTAAGGAACACAAATTAATAAACTATTCCAGTAATATCCCCTCTGTTTGTGTGCTTGTTCAAATAAACACTTAAAAAGTCTTGGGACAAACTTGCCCAAGTTTGAGCAAGAACATGAGCCAGCAGTGTGCCCATAAAGTGGAAAACCACCATGATAAGTCTTGCAGGGATTATTCTTCTGAAAAGCCACAATTTTCTGCACATGGTTAATTTCCTGAAAATTCTAAGAAAGACAATAATATCTTGTGGGCAATGTTTTCAGTGAGGTCCATAGAAGATAGCTCTACAGCAATGTAAATCTATGCAAATCAACTGTGTGAAGCCCCTTGACCATTTTTATAAAGGGGATGTGTTTACTAGTTCAGGACCTAAAAATCTATCCCATGTTAAAAGGAAGTTTTCAAAAGGATATATATTTAAATTATTATTTTTTTACTTAACGGATTTACAAACACAAATCCAGTCCAGATTTGAAGTGAGAGATCTATGGGTTATGTGCAATCTTCAGAAAGACAACAAATGTTATCAAACTGTGATCGATTTTTACTTGTTTTTCCCTTGATCCTTATTTCAGCTGTGTTCCCTGACATGGGTAGGAGAATGGTCAGGGAAGCACTGAGAGGAACTGCTAAAACACCTTTTCTGTGAATGCTGAAACATCAGGCAGCATAATAAAACCCTGGAGAACGTGGGAGGAAAGGGGAAATGTGGTCCTGTTCAAAGGTCTGACAGCTCCTCCTGCTTTGGATGCATTCCTTCAACCTCCTTCAAGGCTCTTCTTTACCCATCCTATCAGACTTCATGTCATTATTAAATTTAATAGCATGTCCAGCCTCCTACCTCTCAGAGAAGAAGAAAGATCTTTTATATCCCCCCATTTCCTTGTGTCATGATAGAAGCATTCCAGTAATTGGGGTCCTTCTATTCCCCATTGCTCTGAGCCACCCAGTTTGAACCTGAAGGTTTTGTTTAAAAAAACCATACAAAGTGCATATGAAAGGCATATGAAAACTTGAAAATACAGCAGCTTGTTATTTCTTCTTGAGGAGCTCCAACATGTCTGGTTTTAGGGAATAGGAAGGTAGCCAAAATTTGCTGAGAAGATAATATCTTAAGTAGGCAAAATGCTTTTGCCATTTATAATTTTATTCTGAACTTTATTTCATTTCCTAATGTAAAGAGATTTGAGAACAAAGTTCATTGAGTCTTTCTGCATAATGAATGGAGTTTGTTAATGTTAATGGCAGGGTATATGCAAGATTTCGTGGTGCTTTTTCCCTGAAAGAATCCACTTGGGTCTGAGATCCAAGGGCAGTGCTTCTGGATCCAGCTCCTAATACAGAGTCCTTGAATAACACACAGTGACTTCTTTTACCCTTTTATACCTCAGTTTCCTACATCTGCCAGGAAACTCTTCTGACAGGATGAGAACATGATAGTCTGGCTTTTTAATGGAGATACAGACACCTGAAACACAGACCTCAGTCCTGACACCATCAGGGTGTGTCAGAGCATTATCTGACACAATTCTGTACCCAGCGATGTGCTTTGTAGTGTCATCACAGCTGTTTTAGAAGTTTTTAAAAACACATTGTAAAGAAATAAATGAACTGACTAGAGGTATTCTTATTCCTCATCATTATGAAGACTTCTAGTTCATGTCCCCAGAACTTTTTGCTGCATCACCTCAAGGCCAAGTTGTTCTAACTGAATAACAGGACCAACAACCTCTATAGGGAATGTCACATCAGTCCAGCATTAAAAAAAAAAAAAAAAAAAAAGGAAAAATAACAAAGCCACGAGGAGGTGAAACATAGATGAAATGCAGAGATTAATCAAATAACAAATACAGTCTCTTATCCTAAGGCATTTAAGAGGTCCATTAGATCTTGTATGGAAGGACAAAGATCTGAATTTAAATTAATTTCTGTTCACAACGAAATCTTGGCCAAAAACATTGAATTTTCCAACTGTTGATGCTGCATTTCTCGTTATTCTATTTCCACAGATCTGCAATACACCTGAAATTACCTTTTCTCCATTCATCTTTCCTGCTTTGGAGTTCATTTGTATTTCCTTCCATTACTGCCCCTGTCACTTTGCTTCCACGCCAGACTCCCACTGTTCTGCTCAAACTATTTATATTCCAGTCCTTGGTTACACTTCCGTCCATGACTTATTTGTGAATTAGTTACAATCCCAGACGCATTATTCAATCTACTCCTTTCTTTTCTCAGCATCTTATCTCTCTATCAGAATTCATCCTCCCACTAAGTTTTTCATCAGCCACATAGGTCAAGGATGGCTGATTTTTATTCATAGCACACAACTCGAAAATATGAAATTATACTGTTTTACCTACTTCCAAATTTATGATTTTTTAAAAAACTAATTAATATGCATTTTGTCTCCAACAATCTTTCTTAAAAAAACACTATTATGTGTTCACACATTTCTCTAGATAGTCATGAACTGGTCAGGAAATATTCTTATCAGTCAAGTGTACTTTGGCAGTTCTGCTTCCATCTGATCCAGAAGTGCAGATTTATTTCATGGATACCTGCTGTATAGTTACTCTATTGGGTTTGCACCTCACCAACACACACTAAGTTGCCATGTGATTCTCAAAAATTTTGACAAGGATTTTATTTCATCCATTCTCTTTTCTCTGTGCTGCATAATGGCAAGGTGGAATAAGCTGCATTCTGTTAGTCCTGATGGATGTGTATAGGGGGTCAAAATAATGTATTTTTCATATTTTATAGGAAGTACGTTCCCGGGAACAACTTTGAAAGGTCAATGGACACATCCAGAATCTGATCTTTACTAAAGTGGGAAGAACAAAGTGTGAAATACTGAGATTAATAAGATTTGGAACAGTCCTTACAAAGACAACACTAAGAATTACTTAAATACTGCATTTTGTCCCTATCTGAACATAATCAGATTTTGTTCTGCATGTTTTCCTTTAACTGACCTTTGTGTCTATTTTCCAGGACATTGTTTACTCTGTTTTATGCTGTCTGGCTTTATAAATGGATCTGTTGTGTGGTAAAGTCTCAAATGTGGGTGATTTTTTTTCAGAAATGTAGACAAATTATCCCCAATGCTTTCACCTTCAATGGGTTCAACAAAATCAATTCAGTTATATTAGTAATGTACTTTCCAACACTCAGCAGCCATCTAGGTTTGAATTTTAATAAAACTAACACATTGTGTATTGGCTGCTGCATGAGTAGTAGTATTATGTTGCACTTATATAATAATAATTCTATTTACTAGGCAAGATACAGATGAAACACCCAGAATGTAATAACAGAACAAAACAAAAAAATAGAAGTCAAGATACTTTTTCAAGCACCATTGCACCTGAAAATTAAGTGAACTGCAATGCTTTGTTTCACTTTTCTCTCTTCCCAGGCAGAGGTCCTGCCTCCTTACGTAGGGAGCTACAGTAAGTTTAGCTACTTGGTATTGGTCTGAGTTGTTGCACTGAATACAAGATGATGTGTAACCAAGAAAATCTCTAGATACACTCTGTACCATTTTCTGCACTACACAGCATATCGGAGAAAGTAAATCTGGAATTATCAACCAGTTAGCAATGAAACAGCAAAGTCTGCGGCCTTTTCCTACTGCTTGTGCTGATACAGAAGAGGTAATTCCAGGGCAAGAGTCCTTCGTTCAGATCCTTCAGGTGATAAATTTCACCTCTTGCTGGAAGCATTTTCCAAAAAATTCAACAGCACAAATTGTTGGATGATTGGAATAGATGAAGAGCAACTTTTGTGTTAAGGAAGCATCTTACTGATGAAAACAGTAATTTAGCACTGAAGGTGGAAGTATTGGCAGGACAATGAACGCGTGTGTTAAGCTGAACCAAATATCTCTGAGAGGATATTTATATGCTTACCCCAATTGCTAGTTTTTATGTAGTTATTGAAAGAAGTCTGTTTATGAGATTTTGTTTTATTTCACAGGTTTTCACAGAGATGCTGAACTTAGAGACAAGGTTTAGCGGTGGCCTTGGCAGTGCTGGGTTAATGGTTGGATTTAAAGATCTTAGAGGCCTTTCCCAACCTAAATGATTCTATGATCTTGAAAGTGATTAAAGAGAACTTCCACACAGTACTGTAAAGACCCTGGACCAAAGGTATTGTCATATGCATCCTTCTGCTTTCTCTTGCCTTTGCTGTTGTGTTTATTACCCCAGATTAGTTATTCACAAAGATATTGGGCACCCTGCAGTCAGGACAAATACTCATTTTCTCTCTCTGACAAAGCTTTATGAACAACAACCCCTCCTCACTTGGGAGTTCTAATTAACAGTACTATTAAGAGGAAAGCCGTTATAATATTGCCTTGGTGCCAATGTTACCTAATTTACATACCCCAGGGTGATGTCACACTGCCGTGAAATACCTTGACATGATACAGCATAGCAAAGGCTCCTCAGTTAAAACTGTATCCCAAGAAATACTACAAAATACACAGAAGTCCTACAATATTCCTTCTCATCCTAACTTAGAACAGAGATTTTCCACACTGCAGCTTTGTTCCTGGCATCAAAGTGTAAATTTTATGCGTTTTAATTAATTTCTCTTGCAAAACCCCACCACGTTTGCAATGTATGTATTATTTCCCATCTCCTGGTGTTCCTAGAGCCTGGATTCTGTTCCTGCTCTTCTTTCCCTGACATGTATTGTGTGCAGAATGGGGCTCCTGTGAATTGTCATCGTTTCAGTTGAATGAAGCTGTAATAATGTGTTTCTTCTGAGAGTTTTGTCGAGGGCCTCTGCTAACACTGTGGGAAAGCATCAAAAACACAAATTGGAGATGAGTGCTCAATGACTCTTTGCAAAGCTCTCTCATCAAATGTGCTTTCCTCTTTATTAGTACTTTAAATGCTTTAAGTGTGGAAAACTCATTTTGTGCATTGCTACAGAAATGCTTAGTTGAAAATGGACTATGAAATATGCCAGTAATTTTTCAGTTAAAATAGGAGGAAAATGCACCTCATAATTACAGAATCACAGAGTAATTTAGGTTGGAAAACATCTCCAACATCACCAAGTCCAACCTTTGACCCATTCCCATCTTGTCAAGCAGACCAGAGCACTGAGTGCCACATCCAGTCATTCCTTGAACAATTCCAGGGATGGGGACTCCACCACCTCCCTGGGCAGTTCCAATGCTTGACCACCCTCTCAGTGAAGAAATTCCTCCTGATGTCCAACCTGAACTTCCCCTGGCACAGCCTGAGGCCATTTTGTCCTGTCCTGTCACTGGTTTCCTGTGTGAATTTATTTCTGTTCATTTTGTGAGCACCCAATTCAGGTTCCTTGAGGCTTGAATTCAAGCACCCTGAACACTCACAAATTCATTGGCAGCTGTAGCTCTTTGAAATATTCATTTAAGAATTTTAACCATTACATGCCCAAAGACAAGGGATACTACTGTCAGGTGACCATCAAATTCTGTAAATTTTACCCCAAGTATGGGACTAATAAAGACTGTTTTTATATTGCTTTGTGTCTGAGCTGCCCAGTAAGCTTCAAACTTCAGCTAAATCTCCCTTTTTCTGGTCATAGAGTCCCATGTGAAAGTACATATTGTCTAATAAGGATTGAGCTGAACTTCATCCTTACCAGAGGAATCAATAGGGTGGTTCTACTCTATGCAACTTCTTAATTTGAAAGGCAGGAAAACAAAGGCAGGATTTATAGTATGTCAATTTATTTGCAGACTCTAACTGTCCATTAGATTTGGGTGGAATTGGTCAACAGCCTCAAAAATTACTGAACAAATAAGGTAAACACGCAGAAAAGCACGTGCACAATGTGTTTTATGGCTTACAAACAACACTACAAACCTGGAACTGCACCTTAAGCCAGTGCAAATCTATTTATCAATACTGCTTCTGTGAAATTATGCTGATTTTTGTCCATTGAGATCTGGGATCTTTGATAATTTCTGTTAGAAATCCTGTTTTGTTGGATGTATTGTACCTTAATCAACATTCAGCTTTCCTTAAATTCTCGAGGGCAGTAATGAAAAGGAAAACCAGGAGATAAATGAATCGTAGTTTCTGCAGTTCTGTTAGAGAATTTTAAGAAAGGGTTTGGGCTGATTTATTGACTATTGAGTAACGCTACAGAAAATATTAATCATCCTTTGATCTAAGGTCACAACATCTTCTCAAAGATCTAAAATCACAGTAACAACTGAGGACTTAAATTTACTGCAAATGAATTGTAACATCTAAGGATCAAGAGATAAAAGGGGAAAAAACCACTATGTTTAAGAGATACCAGAAAGTGGATAACATTTGTAATGTGAAATGAACAGGCTATTTCAGAAGAAATACTACTACTACTACTACTACTACTAGTACTACTACTACTACTAATAATAATAATAATTTTTATTATAATTATTATAATATTTTATTATTGTTGTTGTTTTTATTTTATTTTTTTAATTTTTATTTTATTTTTATTATTGTCATGATGATGAGCATTGATTGATTAATTACAGTTTCAAATGTCACTTGCTGGATGGTATTTTTAATAGAAACACAGGTTAATTAACTTATAAAATATCATATTTAATGCCATTAATCATAGAATCATAGAACCACAGAGCCACAGAATAGTTTGGGTTGGAAGGGACTTTCAAGGCCATCTCATTCCAAATCCCCTGCCATGGACAGGGACACCTTCCATTATCCCAGATTGCTCCAAACTCTGCTCAGCCTGGCCTTGGACTCTTCCAGGGCTCCAGGGGGCAGCCACAGCTTCTCTGGGCACCCTGTGCCAGGGCCTCCCCCCCGCCTCAGAGGGAAGAATTCCTAATAAAAAATATAAACAGACCATTCTTATTAGAGAGAGATAAGGTTGACAAAATTAAAAATGTCAGTGATGATAGAGTGAACTTAAAAGGAGAATATGCCATTATGTAAAACCAGGTATTAAACTTCAGTGGGGATGACTGATGTCTTTTAAGTTAAATGAAAGCAAAGCAGAGCTTTAAAAAATTATAGGAAAGAAAAGATCTGCAGTATTGTTAGAATTTTATGTGAGGAAACAGAGGGACTATAAAGAGGGCATTGACAGTGCAAATGGGAATAATGGAGCAGTACTGAGGAAGAATATTAAGATAAACATAAAAGGTTCTTTAAATACATTTGAAGACAAAGATAGGAAACAAAATATTAATAAATTGAAGGAGAAAACAAAGCATAGCAGTGTGAATAGCTAAAAATGAATAGGCAAGTGAACCACGTCTTTACTAGGAGAGTATCCTCAACACAGTTGTGCAGACATGGATTTCCACCTGCTTTCAGGAACAAAATGAAATCATTTGAGCAGTAGAATAAGGAAAGGACACACCTCATAAGCATCCTGTCTTAAAAGACTTCATTCACAGGAGGAGAGTGAGTTCATAGTACATTGTTTGGGAGATTTTTTTCAGATTTAGTCAGTGGTGACTCTAAAAGGCCATTCTCTCTGGAAGTCACCACTTCATGATTTTACACATGTAGAAAGTGGTGCTAAAGGAAGAAAACAGAAATGCAATGGCTAAGCCATAAAGTTTATAGCTTAGGGGGCTAGTTAGATATGGTTTAATTGAAATCTGAGGATTTCTTGTCAATGTCAAGAAAGATGCTTTGCTTGATTCAGTCCCTTAAACTTTGTTTTGCATTTTCTGCATTTCCTTTTGAAGCAGCTGCTGTTGACCACTAGTGGATATTTATCCTTCACTAGATTAATCATATTTCTCCTTACGTGCCATGAGAACTAAAATCAGAACTTAACTCCTGAGATATACAAGTTCTTTTACCGCAGACAGTAGTTGTGAACATTTTGTGAGGTTAATAGGCATGACCCAGGGCATTGCCTCCTTCTTAATGTGCTATTTTTTCTGGATGATGGAAGAAGGGGGAGGAGGCATGACATTTGCAGTCTATAATTATACATACTGGGGTCCTTTCCTTCTCATAATAGCGAGTGATAAAACCAAAGCACGTTCTTTCCTCTTGGTGCCTATTCTGTACATAATGCAACTGTATTATGTGATAATCAGCACATCTCCCACTTCATTATAATATATATAGCCAGGAGTTACAGGAGTTCACATACCCTGCTATATTCAATTTATTGCCTTGTGGAACCCTCAGAAGTGCTGCAAAGTTTGGCCACTGGCACTCTTAGGAGCGTATATTGCCATGAGAGGGAGATGTGCTGACTACTCAGGAAAGGAAAAGCACATTTAAAAGAAGAAAATACCATCACAGAAGGCTGCAATGAAATAACTTTTAAGCACTTGATTAGGAGCCTCCAAAGCCAAAGAAGTTTAGAAGAAGCAGCAAGGGCAGTTAATAACCTTAATTCAGTAGTATCCTGGCAAAGGTTGGCAATATACTTGATACTGAGGGAAATATGGTGGAAGGCTGCTGAGTGAGCAAGCATGCTAATGGAGATACATAAACTGCATTAACTGATGGGACTGGGGAGTGGAAGTCTGCCTGGCTTTTGTAATATACAAACTCTATTAATTACAGTATTTAAGAAGAAACAATATATTCAACAATTTTCTCTTGCTCGCTGCCCCCCACAGCTTTGGTGGGAGGAGGGAACAGCTTAGGATCTGGTGGTATGCTGAGACAGTAAACAGAAAGAAGCTTGAGAATGGTTTCAAACTGTTTGCAGACAAAACAATGCCTTTATATTTTGCAAAACTTAGAATACCATAAGAAAACCTTAGGAAAAGCAAGTATTTCAGAGATCACAAATCACTCAGAATAGGTGATATGGTCCAGTGCAGAAAGAAATAAGAAAAGAAAAGCTTTTATTTCTGCCTCTACGCTTCCATGTCACTTTTGGCATGTCACTTTATCTGACTGCTCTCCCTAACAGCGCTTCTGAACATGGGCTGAGAGTACTGCAGGGATGGGCTGGTTCTTATGATGGCTTTGCATTTATATAAATCATGAAAAAATCACATTCATGAACAGATATGGTGGCCAAGAATATTTAGCTTTCAAATAAATACATTAACACAAAGATCATACAAACATGAGGCAAAAATGGAGGTTCCTGTAACAAAAAAAATGAGCTTGTGCAGCACAGTTGCAGAGAATGCAGGTAGGTCACAAACTCTAGTGTGTCAAAAGATTTTAAAAAAGCACAAATAATGCTGCCCTGAGCATCTCATTGCAGAGAAAACAGGGCAGGACTGCCCAGGAAAACTGCATGCTGACATAGCAAACTGTATAGAGTTTTTGTGATGAATGGTTGGTCTGAACGAGAGGCTCTTTTCTACCTGTGACCCTTTGGTACTTTTATATTTGAATCCAGACACTTGAGTCTGAGAAAGGGGGATTTTCTTTTTAGTGAACTCTAAAAGAAGTCCCTTACTTGGGTAAGGGCTGTGCAAGCCCTGATTACACCCTTGTGTCCCACCTCTAATGTAAAGACAAGGAGTGCAGACCACAGGACAAAATCTAATTGCTGTTTGTTCCCTGCTCATCTTTCTGATACCTCTGGCACCAGGTCTGTCAGTGAAACCTGAACAAGTTGCAAACACATCAGAGCCATAAACAAAGTCTTTGCCTCCTCATGCTGGCGAATGAACCACGTGCTTCCACTTTGGTGCAGGTTCCAAAGCTGTGCCCTGGAGCCGCTTTGGAAAAAGGCATTTTGCAGTAGCTGTGACAGCACCTGTAGCTGGGGTTACACATCACACCCAAACCATTTCACATCATTTTCTTCCAAGTGGGCAATAATGTTCCTTCAAATGCTTCAGATCTTATCCAAAATTAAGTGCTGGGTATTCTGTACCAGCCTTGTGGGAGATGGAATATTTTTTCTTAAAATCGGTGCTTATCAGTCACAGACATTATCCTTTTCATGTGATGTCATTCGATACATCCCAAAAATTAAGGAATTGTGGTGAGAAACAGAAATTTTATTTTATTTTATTTTATTTTGCATGCAGTGATGCAAGAGAGCCCTGACAAACTAAGGGATAAATGTTAGAAAAATAGCAATTAATGGAGAAACCTCCAGCTCAATGAGGACTGAGAAATATTAAACTACATTTTACTAAGCGCAGAGGAAAAGCAAAAAAAAAAAAAGAAAAAGGTGATGTGATAAGATGACTCATTCTGGACACAGATACTGCAAACAGTGGGGAATTTAATTGCCTTGCAATTAAGGGGTGAAAGCACAGAGAGGGCAATAGCTTCTATTATGCAGGAAGACAGCTCAACTAGCCATGAATCATTCCTAAAAACAAAGACTTTTGAAATACTCTGATCATTTGTAGATGTCTGCAGGACAATTAGTGTGTGAATGTGGGAAAATTCATATAATTTATAACAATGCCAGAGTTCCCCTAAAGTCTGGAGTGTCTACCATACCATAAGAGACAGATAAGATATTAATATAAAAACTTCCAGTTGATTCCAAAGCAGAGTTATTTTACCATTGTAGTCCTATAAATAAGATTTAGAAATGTATTAAATTCCCTTTCTTTTTTTCCCCCTTCCCTTTTTTTAGCAAAACAGATAATTCTCTAGAGAGAATACTAACAGCAAATACTGCTAAATGAAATGTGATACATTTGAGGCCATTTCCCTGGTAATAACTCGGGAAGATATCCAAATAGAATCAGTGATTTGTTAGAGATATAGCACACTCAGAAAAAATACCACTTCTAGTAAATTTTTTTTTTTGTTGATAAGGTGAGGGAGGAAAACTGAAGCAGAGGGGGTGAAAAAGTTACTGCCTAGTATAGGAATAAACAAAACCCTCCTTGCAATTCACTGAAAGCTGTTTCTCAAGTCATAGTGGGTACTGCCATGAGAAGAAATCCCAGTGAAAACATAATTTATAAAATCATGCATTATCCCAACATCTTCTTATAACAGATTAATAGACAAGCTGTCTAATCTCGTGTTCCTTTCTATTGTGTCTGTTTATCCAGACATATTTGGTGTAATGAAAGTGGCTCTGTGATAACAAGGATTTTGCTGTACCGACATCTGACCTTTATTAATATATATTAGTAAAGTGGATTCCTTGCCAGCATCCTTTAGTACATCAGCAAATTAAAAAAAGAAAAAATAAATAAATCATCGGTAGCTTAAGAAAAAGAGAGCTTGTGCTCATCCTCCTCAAAATTCACTTTATAAAATGGAAAGTTGCTGAAAAAACCCACCCTGCCCTGTACAGCCAACTCCTGGAGCCTGATTGTAAGGGAGCAGAGGGGGACAAGGGCGATTCTCTCACTCTGCTACCCAAAGGTTTTCTTGCCTCATCTTCTTTCACTCTGTCCTTATTGTATTTATGACATAATATGGGCTCCCTCTGGTGACTAATTGAACACCTGCAAATTCCCAAAGCTTTTAATCAAAGGCTGAAACCTGTTGTATCAAATCATCTGCCTGAGTACAGGGGCCTGTGACATCGCTCTGCATTTCAGTGTGTGCATAAATTCAATCACAAACTTATATCAACAACAAATCTGAGAGAAAGATGCCTATTTTGCCCAAAGCTCCAGGCATGCAGTTTTTATTCTAGTATTTTCTAACCATTACAGACCATCCACTCCAGCTGAGCAATGCAAGGCTGGAATTACAGGCTTCACATGAAGACAATGATTTTTGCAAACCCATTTTTTGTTGAAATAAAACTGATCCAGGGATGGAAGAGGAAGTTGTCAGGGCCCTGTGCCTGCTCTCAGGCACAGGGTGGCATTCTTGGGGGGATCCTGTGAAGGGCCAGGAGTCAGACTTGGATGATGCTTGCGGGTCACTTCCAACTCAGGATATGCTATGACTTTATGTAAGAACACGTCGTTTTCTAGAATGTTTCCATATGGTTTATTTCAGAGGAAAGACAAGGTCAGTTTTTAAGATGCACAACAAGTTCAAAAGGAAGCAAGGCTAGACTGAAGTTTCAGGATTTTTGAGGCAGAATGCAGAAGTCATGGAAACCACCACTGCTGGTCCTTTCATTCCTCAGCATATCAATAGTGCAGACTGGGCCTTTTTAGATATTCTTAGTGCCTGCCAACCCCTCCTAACCATGTTTTTGGTCATAACCACAGAAACAGTGCTTCATAACAGCTGTCACATGGTGAATGCAGGTAGCCTTGCACAAAACTAAACAAAAGATGTTACTTTAAATGAACAGAGAGTAATTGGGTTTTATTTAATGTAATGCAATTTCACGAACAAAAATTTCTCTATTTTAAGCCATCCTGAAGGTCTCTCACTATTTTTTTCATGTTGCAGGAGCACAGAGCTGTCTGAGATGAAGACAGGGCATGTCCTTTGGAATAAGCCTTCTAAGGATGAACATCCTGACATCTGAGATCATCAGCAGTTCTCTGTGTCTTTTGGCTGGATAATAAGGCAACCATAGGGAAAAAAAGGAATAACATCTCATCTTGAGCATCATTCCAGAGATATACCACTTTTCTTACTGTATCTGCATTATTACAACCTTTAAGGCTTTGTTTAATGATGGTTATCCACTATAATATGTTCATAACACTTTTTCCTGGGAATTTCACAAAACTTTTCAAAGGCACGGCAAGAGTTAACTTTATTTTGGGTTTCAGCCTAAGGACTATCAATATGTAGCTTCACTCTACAATCTGGTTGGGTTTTTTTAATAGAGTAAATGTATTTTTTTCTACTTTTGCATTTGAAAATGCAACAGTACAATAAATTCTACAAGTGTTAAATCTCAGTCCACACTACCAGGCCATATTCAATGGTTTCATCAGGCTGAGAAAGTTGGGATTGCTAAGCCTAGAGAAGAGAAGGCTTCAGGGAGACTTCAGTCTTTAGCACTGAAGGTCTAGAGCACCTTTCAGTGTCTAAAGTGGTGACAAGAAAGCTGGAGAGGGACTTCGGAAAAGGGCTTGGAGTGACAGGAAAAGTGGGAATGGCTTCAAACTGCCAGAGGGTGGGGTTAGATGGAACATTGGGAAGAAATTCTTCCGTGTGAGGTTGGTGAGGCCCTGGCACAGGGTGCCAAGAGAGGTTGTAGACTCCCCATCTCTGGAAGTGTCCAAGACCAGGCTGGACAGGACTTGGAGCAACCTGGTCTGGAGTAAAGTGTTCCTGCCCATGGCCAGGGGCTTGGAATTGGATGATCTTTAAAGTCCCTTTAACCCAAACCATTCTGTCATTCTGTGATTCTAAGTCAGGCTGCTCAATGAATTAATAATTTCCTGGAAAGACACTATAATTTTCTTGAAAGTGATGACTCAGATTGTTATAATCTAGTTTATAAATAGTCACATACTTTACAAAATCTCTGAAGTCACCTACCAGAGAGTTAGTGTACATAAGTCCCTTCGCAGTCTCTTCCATTTTCCTCCTGTGAGATGATCTGTTACAGACACACCCCATTGCCTGCATTATACAAACTTAATGAATTCTACTTTAACAACCAGGAATGAAACATTTCTTTATATCACCTTCAAGAACCGATAATAACTTTTATGTTGCTTTTGCACCTTTAGATTTTTCCACTTTTAAAAAATATGTAGACAGAATTCTTTCCAAAAGCTCAGGATTTATTAGGGTTTTTTAAATTATTGGCTGCAATTTTTAAAAAAAAATTTCTTTCTATTGGCTATGGATGTTCCTATATTTTCAACACATTTTTTCCAATTTTCCAAAATTTCCTTGTGTGAATTCACTGCTTTCTTGAAAGTAATCAAGCAGCAAGTGGATTATTTCCATTTTAAGTGTGTAGAAGTGAAAAACTACTGGAAATACTTTGTTGTTTTTGTAATTGAAGATATCAGAAATGCATCTTTCAAGAACATCTTCTGACATTTTCACAGTTGCAAGAGAAATTAATGTGTAAAAATTATACTTTTTTTCTGCTTGCAA
This sequence comes from Picathartes gymnocephalus, assembly GCA_013390045.1. Lineage (NCBI taxonomy): Eukaryota > Metazoa > Chordata > Aves > Passeriformes > Picathartidae > Picathartes > Picathartes gymnocephalus. Next base: position 41,653 of record WEKY01036105.1, read on the forward strand.
AATGCAAGCATTTTAACAAAGGGTCAATCTTGGGGGCAAAAAAATCATTTTTTGCAATGAGCAAGTGATCTACAAACATGGCTATGATCAGTACAGTGGTATCATAGAATCATAGAGTGATTTTGGGTTGGAAAAGACCATAAAGAGCATCTCATTCCAACAGACCAGGTTGCTGTAAGCCCTGTCCAACCTGGCCTTGTATTTTCTTATTGCTTCAGGAGCAGCCACCTTGTTCTTCTCTCTCAACAGGAATCAAGATCTTTGTTTTCAGAAATAGCAAAATCATTTAATGATCCATTACATTTTCAGACTTTCTTACATCTGACAGTCCATCTCAAGCAACTGAAAAAATGTGTGTGCATAAAATACAGGAGTTTTTACAGAAATAATTGCTATCTTTGCCATTTCAAGGAAGAAAAAACCTGTCTCATTCTGAAAGAAGCAACAGTTTATCTTTTTGAAGAGAACAGATTGAACTGCTAAAGGACTCTTTCCACTGCAGCACTATTAGTGCATGAAAAGGTGTCAGCCATTTAAAAACACAGGAGATATTAGATTTAGTTGTGGGCTATGGACTCTCTTTCTTCTCTCCATTTTCCTTCTGATGGTAGAATAGATCCCAGGCAGTTTGTTCCACATACACAATCTTTAGCTCACTGTGAGTGTATGAAATAAAAATAATTTCATGGATTAAAAATTACCATTTCATACCAAAAGAATGAGTAATTAGGAGAATATAATCTTTGGTAGGATTCATTTTTTTTTAGATGGATCACAGGTTTTGCTTGTTGTTTTCAGACAAAGGAGATGGATGTTGTTGATTCTATACAAACTTTGTAAGAAAGCCTCATTAGTCAGGATCTTTCACAATCAAAGATACTGAAGAACTGCAGCCAGCTGTAATTTAAGGTTGTGTGGCCTGATACTTGTTTGATAATGCAACCAAGTGACTTGGAAGCGGTGGAGGCACCATATATATAATAATGATGTCCTGTGTGAGCTCCTTCCCTTTAAGAAAGCACTGAGCCTGGAAGAAAATTTCCATTAGTAATTGGTAAGGCCAATGTGGGATAACTGTCACACCTTTTCAGAACAAAGGGCTTCATCCCCACATCCAAGTCTGCTTGGCACGATACCCACCCAGGGCTAGCACTACTCACATAATCAGTAACAAACCTTGCCAGATTGTTTTTCAAATTTTATATTCCATTTTCTTCAAAAGCAGAAGCAAGAGCTTTTGAATAATAATATTTTTACAATTGTTATTTGTAATCAAAAGTTAAAAGCGTTACTCCTGGTATGCAGTTCAATGTGGTTTTAAGAGAATATATATTTTTTTTTTAAACTTTTGTGATTAATTTGCACTGCTAGGTGCTTTGAGCTGTGAAAACAAGGTCACTTTGTGGTGGCTTGGTTGACTGAATCAGTCTTGGTGTAATAAATGATGGAACTAAATGACACACTAACACTTTAAAGGTCAAATCAAAGAAACCATGGATGTTACCCTGAAAATTTGATAAAGCAAGGCCTGTTCATGAGGCAACAACGGGGTTGGAAAACATGCAAGAAACAGTTTGAAATTGCCTAAGAGACTGCTCCTTCAGTATGGGTTCTCCACCCTATGTTAAACTGCAGGATAATCAAGGGGAAGCAGAACAATCACAATGCTACTAAATCCTTGTCTTATTAAGGAAGAGATAAAATGAGAAAGGAAAAATTAAACTAAATATGAAAATGGTTTTCCTGAGTTGCCATATAATTACATATTTCTCTCAAACATGCACAGTCTTCATATTCACTTCCCTACTGGAATTCATACTGATTTCTAATTAAAGCTAAAGGTGTCATATTCGAAGTGAAAAACATTATGTTTTGGACCATCACAAATAATTCATATTCCATACATTTTTGGAAATGGCCAGATGGGTCATGGCTATATAAGTCCTGCTGTTTGGTTTTTTTTAATCAAAGATAATACAAACAGTTAAAAATAATTTTTAAAAAATGTATGTGCATGGTAAAAAGTGTGTATTTAAATAAATATGAATCAAAGAAAGCATATAAATTCATTTGCTACACAGACATCTTGCAAAAAATGTCTCTTGGGATACACAATATATTGAAAAGCAAGAATGTAAATACTTTTCATTTAACCAAGTTTAATGTATTTTTTCTGTGGAAATAAATATGCAAAATTACTTTGATATTTAATGAGAGAAGCTGTTCCTGTTTAAGACTATAAATATTTTTTTCAGGTTCCCATTAAAATCAGACGAAACTGAATTAATTTGGGAAGTTTTTCTAAGGGGGAAACCCTCATATCTTTGCCTATCTTGTCTTTGATACTGAAGTTTTAGTAATGGCAAAAATTAGGAAACTGACAGTCTGCTCCTTGGCTGTTTCTTTTTGGTGCCACTTACAGGATCCTTTGTTCATTGTATCCTTGTCACTGATTCTTTTCTTAAAAGAGCTGAGGGGATGAACAGACTAAGAAATTAGGAGAATAATACTGAACTTTGGAGATGGAACTTTTCTTTAGAGGCTGAGGAGCAGAAAAAAATATTCCCTGCTTTCATCTTTTACTGATTTAAGCCCTTTACAGGTGCTATTGGTGGCCTCATTAGTTTAAGAAATTTGTTAACAGAGGTGCCAGTCTTTATTCCGGGAAGCCCTGGAACATCTTTCTTCTGCTATGAGCATGTTCTGAGATTTCTTAAAGTATAAAAAAATTGGCAGGAGTTAGAGCTGTTTCTTTAGATATATATATATACATATGAAAAATATAGATGTATTAGTTTTAGGGGAATGGCTTTAAGCTGAACAAAGGTAGATTTAGATCACATTTAGGAAGAAATCCCTCCCTGTGAGGGTGGGGAAGCCCACACACAGATTGCCCAGAGAAGCTGTGGCTGCCTCATTCCTTAAAGTATTCAAGGCCAGATTGGATAGGGCTTGGAGCAACCTGGGATAGTGGAAGGTGTCCCTGTCCATGGCAGGGCGTGGAACTAAATGAACTTTAAGGTCCCCTTAAAGCCAAATCATTCTGTGATTCTGTAATACTTCTAACTAAGTAGCTGAGATACTATTTTTTTTAAAGTATTGACCTTTTTGCTTCCTGGTTTCTGAAGACATCATTTGTTTCTTTCGGGTTCCTTATTAAGTTTTGTAATCAACCCCCTAGAAGTCAATTCTTTGATAAGTATATTGAAATGCATGAATATTTTACTGTGATTACAACCTTACTGTATTGTGCCTAAACAAACTGCCATTTAAATAGGTGTGCTCTAAAGAATCCTTTTTTAACTTAAACATTTTCTCCAAAGTCAAACTTCAAGCTCTGTATGAGAGGCATGTGCTGCTGAAAATGTTCCAAATGCCTCATCATTAGCTCCAAACTGAAGGAGATTTACCCCCTTATTTGGAAAAGAAGATAGAGAAGAAATTCCTGTTTCAGGACAGGGTGGCTAGTTTGGATTGGCTGTGAGACATTTATATATAACATTTTTTCACAGAGATCATGGAAATATTATCTCCATACTCCATATCAGGGGGAATGTCATGCAGTTTGGGAAGAAGACAGAACCAGCTGGCTCTGTGCCCTAAAGACAAAGCCCCCACCTCTGAAGCCCACAAATGTGAAGTCCACAGGGATACTACTTTTGGCTGGGATAAAGTTAATTTTCTTCATAGCAGCCTGTATGGTGCTGTGCTTTGGATTTGTGACCAAAACAACGTGGATAATTCACGGATCTTTTCCCTGTTCCTGGGCGGTGCTCACACAGAGCCAACGCCTCTTCTGCTCCTCACCCCACCCCACCAGCAAGGAGCTGGGGCTGCACAAGGATCTGGGAAACTGACAGGAGGACTGATCCAAACTTGCCCAAGGGATACCCCAGATCACATGGCCTTGTGCTCAGGATGTTTCTTTGCTTGTGTAGTTGTTTCTTTTACTTCTTAAACTGTGTTTCTTTCAGCCCGTGTTTTCTTACTTTTACCCTTCCAATTCCCTCTCTGTTTCTAGTGGCTGTGAGGGCCTTATCTGCCTGCTGGGTTAAACCACAACAGGTTACATGAAATCAATTCTCCTGAACACTCCGCACAACACCAAGATTATCAAAGCCCTGATCTAAATGAAGCGATGGATGTGGAGGCTGTGCCTGCAGACTCGGGAGCTCCCAACCGAGGGCTGATGCTCTTTTGCATCACTTTCCTCTTTGCCTGGAAGATCTACATCTTATCTTATACCTACATGGTAAACATAGGTCTTTGTGCAATCGAGAGTTTTCATTTTGTAAACTTGTGTCCATGCGTTATTAAGGGAAAACAGAGACCTCCTGGGGGAAGGTTTGATTAAAGTAAACACTTTACTTTCTAACACAAGCAATGAAAAAACAGGTCTGAATTTTACTCCAAATACCATATATGGGAAAGTGCTAGACATTTCTTTTTCCTTTGAACTTTAGCCAAGATGAGGCATGTTTGTATCAGTCTTGCAGAATTAATGCAGCTTTTTTTTCTGTGTCAATACAGTCTTGCACCCAAGCTACAGGAATTCCTGTGCTGCTTCCAAAAGAGCATTTTAAATCCGTTTTTTCTATCCTGGCATCAACTCCAATATATGCCGCAGCATAGTAATGTTGAGTTTAAATGTCAAAATTCAGACATTTCTGTGCTCCTGTAACATGGGAAAAATGGTGAGAGACCTTCAGGGTGGCTTAAAACAGAAAATTCCTGTAGCTTCCAGGCTTGTTTTTTAACCATGGGAATTTAAAGTGAGTCACTGTTGGGTGTAAGAAACAGGTGTTTAAAGGCATACTGCGTTTTGTGTTGGCTCTCAAACTACATCATGGTAGGGATGAATGACCTGGGACATGAATATCTGCAAGAGAACCAAAATGATTAAAAAAAAAGCTTCATTTGCCTACTTTACTTTTGGGTTCTACATGGCTGAATGTTTACTCTGTGAAGTTTTAGAAATTGTAGCCATGTACAGCAACTAGACCTGGTATTTTACTGTCTGCTGTGAACTTGTTCATGTATTTCATGTCTTTGTAAACTTAGGAGAGCTATTGGATACCTACAGGACAACATAACAAATGTCAGGAAAATAAATAATTCTAATTGGAATTGCTCTCTGATCACTAGTTGAGCAGTCATATATTAAGTGTTTTGTTTTTTTTTTTAAATTCCTGCTTTTATTTAATTGGTGTGTTTACTTTTTTCCTTTTATTGAATACTGTCCCATATCTCCACTTTCCTTCTGATTATGGATCTGCCTCTTTATGTTATGTGTTCATTCTTCATCTGTTTTGATATGGCTGTTGTGCTACACATTCATATGAAGACGGAGAAATTTAGTAAGGGGAGTTCTGAATAGCGGTGACACCTTTGACTGCCATTATACCCTTTCACCTGGCAAAAGAAGAGCAACAACAGTGAAAAGAACAGGAACAACATTTTCTATAGAGGAAGTAAAATGGATGATGTACTTACTCAGTAGTTTTTTGGTACCTTTCCTGTTTTTAACCAAACATTTTTTCCCTTCCTTCCAATTCCACCCTGACATTTTAGAATTGAACCTTGTTCTTATTTCAGCAACACCAAAGATGTAGGAAGGGGAGAGGGAACAGACTTGCCTTGTTCTGCTTCTTTTCTCCCAGTAAAAATGAGATGGGGTATTGATCCAGTGTATTTTCAGTCATCTAACAGCTAAACCTAAATTAGAAATTAGGAATGTGATCAGGAAAGAATTATTACTTGATTTAGGTGTGTCTGGTTCTTGTCTACATGCCCCAGTGATGATATAAAAATTCTAGGTTTGCCCTTAAGATGTCCTAGGTAAGTCAAATCACATGAGCTTCTGCTGCTGTGGCTTGACAGTCCATACAGATGTTTTTGTCTTAGAAATCCTTAGATAGTTTTGGAAAAATTAAAAAAAAAGATAGAATTATGTAACTTGATATTTCTTTTCTGCTTTCTCAGAAAGAATGCAGAATTTGGTATTCTTGTCTCTTGACACAGTGGTTCACACTTTCCTGGCTCAGACTCTGCTGGAAGACAGCAGGAGAAGCCTTTGGGACAAGGGCACCCCGAGATACAGGTCATCAACTTGGCTTTTTAAGAATCACTTAACCTGTTTTGTCTTGCTTGAATAGGAATGTCAACAGATGAATTCCTTGATTCTTTATAGGTATTTAGGAGAAATGGGCACTTCAGACCTATTTTCAGTGTCTGTGTTAGGGTGCTACTATATGAAATACGTGGTTTCTCTCCACAGACACAGAGGGTTTTCCTCTGAGGCCTCAGACACATCCTTTCATTTTTTCCATGTTTCAGCTTAATATGGGCATATTGTGTTTTTTTTCCCTCGTTTTCTTCTCTTGCATAAGTAGACTGTACTATTTTCTGCTGTAGGACCTGCTTTTCAAGGTATTTTGCCTGTGTTTAAAACAACGTTTCTCTGTAATGTAAGCAAAGGAGATGAAGACCCTTCCTTTCTGTTGTAAGGTTAAAATACTTCTGAAATTCATAAATCTTTGCTGTTGACTGTGCAGCAGAATAACACAGTCCTTTCATGTCTGAGTTTTTTCAGATATCTTTCTGATATTATGGGGATGTCTCACAATATAATATCAAACTGAAAGATGTTAAAGGAAAAAACAGATGAGAGAACTATTTCTCTCTTTAAAAAGAGCTGCATGTATACCCAGATGTATAAAAATGTCAAACAATGTGTTCCAGTGCGCAATATGCTTAAATATTTTGTTATAATTATCTTTCTGAAGTGATGCCATTAGTTAAAAAAAATCAATGCTCTGAAGTAATGCTTTTAGAGGGTACAATGCTCAGTTGGAAGTTTGTTCTCCTAGATGAGACCTTTACTCAACATCCGTCATTCAAAGGAGATTTAAGGAAAGCAGATGTGTCTCTCATCTGCTCTGCTTTTGTTAGAAAGAATGAAGACATACTTTTGTAAGTTGTTCCACAAAAGCAGACTAATTAAAAGGCATGGTTATACACAGTATTTAAAATTACTCAATTCAAACTACCTTTATTTTTTGCTGTCCTGAGGTACAATAACTACGCTTGAAAAAAGACTATTTCAGCCTGTGATCTTAAGGTTGAAGGCCTGGGCTGGAAACATGATCCATGTTTTCAAGTGAAGCTGCACTGTTCTATACAATAAGGTTTTCAGGAGATGGGAGAGATACAGTAAAAAAAATAAAGATGTCTTTGTAGCCTCATACACAGGGTCTTTGCCTGGTTGGATAGGGAGGCTTTGGATGATTTCTTTCCAGGGTTCTTCCTTAATACATAATATAAACATTGGTCTGTTGGGTCTAAGAGAAAAAAAAACCAAACAAACATAACATTTTGTCGCTCTTATCTCAACTGCCAGCCTGATATTCACAGTCCTTTCCTGGCAATTCCCTGAGGATAAAGCAAGGAGCGTGTCTCCAGGACTCTGGGTAAACTCTGTGTTCCCTCACAGCTGTCCAGTGACACCACCCCCAGAGCCACAGCTCAGCTGGAGACTGTCAGAAAAATCGGAACAGGCAGTCGTGTTTGCCTGTCCTGGGAGGGGAGTCCAGGCTTTGCATGAATGAGGTATTGCCCTTAAATCCTGACTGATGCCTAAGAGGTGGAGGAAAGCATGCTTTCACTAGGAGACCTGTAATTAACTCTTGTATTGACAGGTTTTATATGTCTCCCAATTCAGGGGGTTCATACTTAGTCCCTCAGGGATCTGGAGTCCATGACTGATACCTAAAAGATGCAATTCTATACTTCAGGCATCCAAATAGTTTCGTGTTTGTGGCCTCTGAGTCACTGCTGACTGTCCCATTGGATTTGGTCCAGGGCTTCTTTGCCCCATTTTCTTGTTATGTCTTCTGAGATTCTGATTGGAAAACAGAATGTACTTCTTCTTGAAAATAAGACTAAACAGTATTTAATGAATGCGTTAGAAGGCTAATTTATTGCTCTAAAATCTAAGAGAAAGAATAGGAAAAAGACAAGGAGATATATAACTATGTAAGAGTCTCCTACGAACAGGTCCAAGAGATTCCACAAAACACTTTGAGGAAAACTGCTTAACACAGAACTTTGACCAGTGTGTCTATGGCAAAGCCACCCCCTTGTGAATCCGTCCTCAAGGTGAAGGAAGCACCCAAGGTCTGTAAATGCTTGTGATTGAAAGGGATGACAGAAGTCACAGAGTCTACAAAAACTCACTAAGTTTTAGTAGCAAATTATATACCTGGTATGACTATGGCTATGTTAGTCCCTAAGCTACTCTAGCTACACCTGCCAGGGGGTTTGGGAGAAAGGGGCAAGGAGAAAGAGAAGGGAAAGAAGAAGAGATGAGCTAAAGGGAGGAAGAGAGAAAAAGAAAGCAAGAAAGAAAGAGAAAAAAAGAGAGAGAGAGAACAAGAGATGAGCGGTCCTGGTTCCAGGGTTGATCCAGCTGATGGGAATCTCATTCCTGGTTCCAGTGTTGATCCAGCTCATGGTGGTCTCATTCCTGGTTCAGGCCTTGATCTGTATGATGGGAATTCTGGGGTCCTGAGAGCACTGCCCAGGCTTGAGAGGGGTCCTTTGAGTGGAAGGCTCTCTCTGCCCTGGAGACAAATTTCTTGCTTTCTATGCAAATGTGTTATCACGAACAGTCTCTTCTTTCAGACTTCTTTGGATATGGGTCGCAGGCATCAGGGCTCTTGGATGGTCTTGA
>WEKY01036106.1:0-23031 GCA_013390045.1 Picathartes gymnocephalus
TTGCCCTGTGAGAAGAGGCTGAAGGTCCAGGACTCAGCCTGGAGGAGAAGTGGACTTTGGCAGGACTCAAAAGCAGATTCCAGTACCTTTGAGAAATATATACCAGGAAAGTGGAGACATACAATGGTGTGAGGCATGAAGGTGCAACACAGCATAAATTGAAATAGGAAAGTTTGTGCCTGGATAGAAGTCTAAGGATATGTGGAACATAAGGGCATTCGGCTTGGGAATAGAGACAGGGGAAGTAATACATTAGACATCCAGACACAGCTTCTCAGGAACAGCAGATAACAGCAAAATCATAAAAGCCTAGAGCTTTCAAGCTACATTCACACATTTTAAGGAATAAAATTGCGTATGAGATAAATTTCGCAGAAGTAGCTTACTCCAGCTCAGCTTGCAGCAACTGTTCTGCAACTCCACCTGACTCATTCTCCTGCCTAAATAGACAGAGGGCCATTACTGCTAGGAGTATTCAGACATATCCTACATAAAAACATGAAATTTTTTACAAATACATGTGTGACTTTTATTTGCTTATTTTATGTTAGACTAACATGTTTGGTTTTTTTCTTTTCTTTATATAAGATCCCATCAGCGAAAGCACTGATCTCTGATATACAGATTGAAAAAATCTGTGTGCCTGTTCATCCTGCGCTTTAAAGTGTACATGCAAAGCAAACATGAATATAACTTGAGCTAGATAATTTGGACTAAATTACTACTTTTTCAATTTTCAAACAAACAGCTTTTTTTCTCCAGTGACAAATTCTTATTCCTACTCTAACAATAGAAAACTCCATTTGTCTTGACTAAATTCAGATACGAATTGCAGTGATTCAAGCCTGCTGAACATGGACAAAGTTTTTGGCATCTGTCCCGAGGTAAATCAGTAGAGCATTCTTATTTCTTAATAATAAACTATGATCAACTAGTCATTCTAAAATGTTTGTTACATGTTAAATTATCAGACGAATTACAGAATACCCTTCCTAGGTGAGAGTGTCATTGTAACAATGTCTGTAGCTCTTAATCTAAAAAACAAATTGGTTATGAAATCTTCCTCAGTGCTGAGACTTGTAATGACAATGGTTTCCTTTCACTAAGAGGGTCCCAGCACCCAGCTGGAGCAATTTGGCACGGCTCTGGTAAAGTCACTGGAGCAATACAATGTGGTATGAGCTGGGGTTATGGTTCCTGAGAATAATAGGGACAGCCCAGCTGTATTGTCGACAGAGTTTTGAATCCAGTTAAGAATAAAATCCTTCACACACGCACAAAAAAATAGCCACCCACTGTAAAAACACAATTTCAAGACTGAATTGATTTGTGAATACCATGTGTTACTAATCATAATAATTACATATGTTAGGTAAACTTAATGAGAAAACTCAGACAATTTTTTTTTATTCATTGACAAAACACTCCTTCCACAAAGCCCTTTCTTGTTGTTATTCATAATTGTATTCTTTATAGTTTTCTTTAATTTCCAGTGTTTCCTGTTGGTTTTCTTCCAGGTGGAAAAAGGGGATAATTGTTTACTATAAAACAACAGAGAGAGTAAGAGGCAAATAAAACATTAAATGAACATCATAAAACCTTCCTTTTTTAATGCTACTCACAATATATTTTGGGGGATTAAACAAAAATTTGATTGTAGATTCTACTCCTGATCAAGACTTGAAGACCTTCCCTAAATTATTTATTCCATGATAATGATATGCTTGGAGATAGCCAGACTGGAAAATTTGTTTAAGTGCAAAATATTACTTTTCTTCCTGTACATGAAAAGGCTTGTTCATATCTGTTACATTGCAAATGATGGCAATATAAAAGATTGATTTCCTTTCTACTCAAACTTTATATTACAGGCATGACCTGAGGCTTAACACAATATTTTTAGTGATCATCATCATCTCAACAAATTCTAATTTATAGGTGTCCAGATCTCAGAGACTCTTGACATCTTAGCAGAATTAAAATATGATGTTTCCATTAAAAAACCTCAAGCAGTTTTAAACAGCACCCCTAATCCCACCTAGTCATAAACAATATCCATAAAATATTAAAGTACCAAATAATTTAAATTTAAATGCATAGAAAACAGTATTGGGATTTGGACCTAAAGAGTATACAGAAATGGCTCAAGATGTGATCTCTTTCATCTGAAAACCTGCTTTCATTATGATTTTGGTTTTTTGTTGTGGTTTTGTTTTTTTATTCATTTTACTAATTGATTTTTGTATGGTATGTGAGTCTGAGCAAGAAACTCAATAACTAATATTTAAGGAGATTTGTATCTTGAGCTCTGGCTGGAACCAAAATTCTATATAATTTTCTAATATAATTTCAAATAACCAATGGTTGAATGATGATTCAGTATGAACCATCATACTCAGAGAAGTCCTCCATGTTCCTCAGTATCACAAGTAGAATTAATAGACCTTTTTCTGTTTGTGTCACATTTGATGGACAGGGCAGGTGTGCATACCATAATGCAACATAGCCACCACCTATGATTTTATTAGCAACATAGGGATTGTAGCAAAAGTGCTGTAACTCAGGTTAGACACCCCTCTCTTTGAAAAGCACGACTGCCTGTAAAAAATAGCCATCGGCGTTAGGCTGTACTTGCTCACTATTTAAGCTTAAGCCCTGACTCTGTGCATGACTGTGTCAATATTCATGAAGAGCAAAATTTGAAGTAATTTCAAAATCAAAGCCCAACATATAACATGTTCCAATGTCTCTCTATTTTTTACTCTACAGTATTGTCACAAAGGATAATTGCACAAAGTTTCCAGTAGATGACATAAAATTAGGATGTGGGAGGGAATAGTTCAAGCTCGTGGAGGCTGAGGATCACATAGTGTAGGTTAGACCAGAAAGGAAAATACTGCCATAATAATGTAATGATAAAGACTGAAGCGAAGAAATTAAGATTTCAGATATAAGCAAAAGGTAGCAACTCATTGTAGAAGTAGATAGAATCAATTTCCATGTTTAATCTCACCATGCTTCTAAGTCACTCTTTGCCTGTACCCATGTACAATATTTGAGTGTGAGTTATTATTCATTTTGTAGTGGTTTAGAAAAGTGTTGAATTGAGAAAGCTTTTTATAAGCAACACGTGTATTTTGATAAGAACTGTCTGTCTTACAATTTGCAAAATATACTATTTTACCTATTCCAATATAAAAAAGAACTAATACAAAATACCAAAGCTGATGGAAAGAATCATTCTTCTTCTCCTGAAGAATCAGTTCAGCTTTGATTCTGTTTTTCTTGTCTAAGCACAAAGGGCAAGGGCTCCAAGGAAAAAATGGAAAAATTTATGCGCAGTTTAGGTATCGACTGACAAGTGAACAATAGGAGAAACATTATGGTAAGTCTTGGAATATCAATTAATTCCTTTTTGGCATTCTTAGAGTAGTACATTTATCCAGCTGGAGATGGCTTTGTTCAAGACAGGATAAAATCAATTAACAAACCCACACTAGAAAGGATGCATTTGGTTCTCTTTTCTATTGTGTCCTCATTAAAAAAAAAAAACAAAAAAACAAAAAACCAAAAAAAAAACCCCCAAAAAAATCTCTACACAGTGCAAATCTTCTCTTATGAACTTAATTCTGTAACAGACAAATGAAACCTAGCATTAAACTGCAAGAATCTGTGTACCAAAATAAACTGAATCTACACCACTAGAGGTTTGTCAGATTCCCAACCAGTCCTATGAACTGTTTAACCTCTCAGACTGTCCCACTTGAAGGTATTCTGTCATTAAACTGTATGGTGACAACATAGAGAGTATTTCTAGAAAAAGGACTAATAATTGCCTCTGTGGTAATATTAGTTGAATCACTTCTGCCACATAGATTCCCATTGGAATTTGGGAGGGATAATATAAAATGAGAGGAAATTGCCTGCTGTGCTCAGCACTGGTGAGGCCACCACTCAAATCCTGCAGCCAGTTTTGGGCCCCCCACCATAAGGACATTGAGGTGCTGGGCTGTGTCCAGAGAAGGGCAATGGAGATGAGGGAGAGTCTGAAGCACAAGTCTGATGAGGAGCAGCTGAGGGGGCTGGGGTTGTTTAGCCTGGAGAAAAGGAGGCTCAGGGGGGACGTTTTTGCTCTCTACACCCCCCTGAAAGGAGACTGTAGCCAGGTGGGGGTTGGCCTCTTCTGCCAGGCAACCAGTGACAGGACAGTAGGAAATGACCTCAGGCTGTACCAGGTTGGTCATTAGGAAGAAGTTCTTCACAGAGGAAGAAGCTTTTCACAAAAAGGGTGTAGAACAGGCTGCCCAGGGAGGTGGTGGTGTACCATCCCTGGGGGTGAGGGTTGGCCTCTTCTCTCAACTAACAAAAGTTGGGACAAGAGGAAATTATCTCAAGAGGCACAAGGGGAGGTTTAAATTAGATACTAGGAAGAGTTGCATCAAAAAAGGGGAGGATCATGCACTGGAATAGGCTTTTCAGGGAAGTGGAGTCACCATCCCTGGAGGTATTTAACAGACATGTAGATGTGGCACTTGGGGACACAGTTTAGGGACTTGGAGCTTCTGGGTGAACAGTTGGATGAGAGGATGTTAAAGGTCTTTTCCAAGATGAACAGTTCTATGGTTCTCTGAAATTATTTTTCCCTGAAGACATTTTCTGCAATAAGGTTTTAGTATGTAATGCTTTATTGCATTATTGGAATTATTGAATTCTGAAAGGTGTTCTATTTTCCATCTCTTAGCAATCATAACTTCCAAATAATGAGTGCGTGGAGTTATTAAGTCAGTGATCCCTGAAGCTACTGACAGTTCAATGTCCCCTGAGCTGCAGATCTCGCTTTGGAGAGCAACAATATCTTTGAGAACTGATGGAGAAAATATATTAGATTAATATGATGTTTAAATAACTGTTAATAACAATAAGACATCTTTAAGCTCATTACAGTCTAGCAAACAACACTCTTTGACCTCCTTCAGCCTATTGACTATCAGTCTTTCTTATGTCTGCAGAAGTCTCCTGTGTTCACTCATTTCTCATTGAAAAGGATTTCTGAAAATGCCATCAGGCAATTAGGGAAAACAAATGCATCTGACTGACCAGAGCCTGCCAGGATTGTGAGGGTGGTGGTAGGAAATTAAGCAACGGGTGTTCCTGCCAGACAGAACATGCTGTGAACATGTGGCTGCTTTGGATTGCTAACAATGGGGATAAACAAATGTAAAAGTGTGAGCTTTTAAAGAAATTCATACATTATATATTTCTTTTGCTGGAAAATGGAACCGTATAAAAGGGGGGAAAAAGAAAGTAGTAGAACCAGCTGGCATAGAACTACAAGAGCATTAGAGGAAAAGGAAAATAAATAAGAGGCTGAAGTCTTTCACTTACAAAGGAAAGGAGGAAAAATACTGAAATTTGCCAACTGAACCTGCTGTTAATAATTAGACTGAGGTTGCTGAGAAAATGAAACACTATTTTTTTACTTCAAATTTTAATTCATAAAACAGGCACTAATCTCATTCATTATACCTGCCGGCTGGAGCCACGTGCCTGGCTGTTGGTTAGGAGTGCAGTACTGTCTAAATTGTGTCTGGGGACTTTTAAAAGTGTCTTCTGGTTTGTGTTCTTAACAGAGGTGGAACTTGGTCTCCAATCACAGGCCAAGGCCTCTAACTTTACAAAACTGTGAGTATAGTTCCCTCTCCAAGTATTGTAGTTAAGTTCACTCCTTAGGATAGACATTTTTGTTTATTTATTTGCTTGGCTTTTTGTTGTTTTGCTTGTTTTTTTGTTTCAATGGTGTGATGGCTTTAAAGAACAAATACTACAAGAACAGCAGAGACTCCCATAGAGTTGGACTTTATCAGAACAGTGGTGCAATTCATCCATGGGTTTATTTATGGATTTTATTTGTATCTCCTAGTACAAATCAGGGGAGTTCAGGAGTTCAGACTACTCATCTGGCAGATTAAAAACCACTGAGATACATCCTAGTCCCTGCTTCAGATAGAGTCCTGTTTCTAGTTGCCAAATTTGCTACCACATATTACTGGCAAGGCAGTGAAGGGTAGAAATAACTGGTTAGATTCCCTTTGTAGTGCATTGTCAGTGCTGTGGTAGTTTATGGCCACAGTAATAGAATCAAGATTCTAGCTCAGAGAAGCCAGTAATTTACATTTTAACAGAATAAAGAGCCAGATGATCAGTTAACCTCAAAGTAATAGAGTTTTGTATTGCGACATTTCTTTCTGTATAGAAATATATTGCTAACAGAAATAATAAAATTCCAATCACTTATTGCGGTCTGAAAGACTGATTTGACATTTAAGTCAAGATTATGTACTTGAATCTTAATTTTGCTCAATATATTTTCTGGAGTCATTACAAATAAGAAATTTGGATATATTAAAAAATTTTGGATTGGGAACATCCAGAAAACAACAGCTTGCCCTAAAATATTTGTTTAATTTGAAAAGTATTCACACAGAAGAAAATGGAGCTGAAACTAACCTTCTATTATACCTTAAGTATGAGTGCAAAGGACATCCCTGGTGCACACACCTTAATCTTGCAATATATGCAATTTACAATATATGCAGTATGGAAGGAGAGAGAGAGAGCCCAGAAAGGTGGTAAATGCTTCATCCCCAGAACCATTAAGGTCACTTTGGACAGGGCTCTGAGCAACCGTTCCAACCCAAACTATTCGATTATTAATTCTATAATTCTATGTTTCTGTAATAATTCTATATATGCAAAATCAACTTCTACTGTAGGCTTTTGTCTCGTGTTCAGTTTTAAGGCATAAAATCTCTTGATTTTACTGGTATCTACTGAGGAGTTATGAACAGTCAGTAGGAGTGGGAGTAATCATTCCTAAATTTAGCCATCTAAAGGTGTAAGTTATTTACCAAGATTCCATTTATAGTCATTGAATAAATTTAGACACCTCCAAGTTGTTTCTCCTCTTTCTCAAGGTCCTGACTAATTAATCACCTTCTTCAGGCACCTGTCTCTCTTTTCCAGTGAGGAGACCCAGTGCAGGCAGCTTACAACTGAAGCCTAATGCATAGGTGGTTACAGGTAAGTAAGAAGATTTGCATCTTACAGTGCAAAAGTTTCTTCCTGGATATCTATATCGGGTCTCTTATATATTAGAGATTTGTAATGGCAAAGTCTGTATTAAATCCAAATCAATATCATGATAGCTTAATAAAGATGTAGGTAACAGTGTGCAGTAAGTGTGGAAACTGTCTGTAGTTTATTAAAATTATGGGCTGGTTTCGAAACAAGGATTAAAAATCAAGTCGGTGAATTGCAGTTTAGATGTTCCACATCAACCTGTCCATACCAAGAATTTGACATTTAGTATTGCAAAATTCTGGCAGGAGCTGAGACTAGAGATATTTTCTAATATCACTTACTGAAGGGTAAGTTATCCAGTACATTCAGTGACCTTGCTTCTCACATCATAAGTTGGAAAATACTTAGATGCTCAGTGTCCTGGGTCTTTTGCATCCACAGAACAAAGAACAGCTGTTTGAGAACTTGTTTGCTAATAGAATCAATAAAATCCATCATCATTAATCACCTTGTGCTTTTGGCTTTCTGCTTTCCAGGGAGGACCTTTAGCTGTTATACATCGGTGACAGTTTCAGATATTGTTTGAATATACAACACAGATGCATGTGTGTGTACGTGCCTGCATCTCTCTATATATGACTTTTGCAGTGTGTTGACTGGATCATGAATGAATAATATTCTTAAAGATATAGACGATAATATCAGCTGCTAAATGATTAAGTTTTCTCAGTGTTAAGATTATGTATAAATTTGACGATATTGTGATTAAAGCTCTAAGGCCAGAGATTGGAGTTGTTTAAAATGAATTCGTTGTTAAAGACATCTCATTTCTCAAAGGACAGAAAAATTTAACTTTCAGGGATGAGTAATCCCTTCTGTTCCTATAATATCTGGGAAGAGAGGCACCGTCGTCACCAAGTACCTGTCTTTCTCCACTGACTGTAGAGGGAAATAAAACAGCTTCCTGAAGTTAGTTTAGCTGATGGTGTACTTGATTCTTAACTAGCAACACTAAGTGTTGTGATTTTCCTTTTGAGATCTCTTCTGACTCCTCCGTCTACTTACTCAGAATAGAAGCATGGGATGTACTTTAACAGAATGGGATCCAACTTTTGTGAGTGTTGCTGGCATTTCAGAAAACAACAACAATGGTAAGTCTGGATCAAAAATCCTTGACCGTGCAGTCACTGGTTGGTCACTGAGTAATTCTGCTGCAGGCTGGTTTTGAAATTCTGGGGCAATGGTTCACGGTTGACTCAAAGGGAATAGTGAGACCTACTGGATGACTAACACCTGGTGTTTTGTTTGGGAACCTGCCCTTTAAGCATTTGAGCACAGGCCAAACCTTATTCTGATTAGCTCCTCTGAGGTGGCAGTACAGTGACGCCATAGGCAAAAACAATACCTTTGTCAGCTATAACTTGGACATGTGTACTGCTGGGTAAAGTCTTCCAATGCTGATAACAAAGAGCTGTATGGTTTGACCCAAAATAGACTTTGTGGTAGTGGGTCTGTCAGAGTAGTCAGTCATTAGAAAACAATCTAGTTGTATGCAGACAGAGTAATCGTTCTGGATAGGGTTTCAAACAGGTCTCAGGAAGTGAGTCACTCAGCCCTCTTCAAAAGTGAATGGAAGCTAGAGACCTGTTTCCTGAGACACCTTTGAAATCTTAGCTTATGTTACAGTATGGCTGTTATCCAACCTTAACTTGGGACACTGAGAGGGTTTTCTTTCTCTTTTCTTTCCTTTTTTATGCCAAATTAAAAGTATGAGGGCCTAAAGTGCATTTACACCAAAGCAACTTTCCACTGACTTAGCCATATAAAGAAGCCTTGTAGTAGGTATAAATATGATTTATACTCACTTTAAGACTAATTTCCACCACCTGAGTGGTGTGAAGCAACTTTTGTTGAAAACAGATTCAGGTCTACACATTCCAGAAAGCAGCCAGGTTGTGTTGCTCAGACCTGCTGCTGCAGAAGCAGAAAGTGTTCTGCTCCAGTTGGCAACAGGGCAACAGGATTGCCTCACTATCCAAACAAACTGTTCAGGCTCTCTGTGTCTTTCCTGTGTTCATTCTACTTGAGAAAATTATATCAGTATCCAGGAAGACCTTCTCAGTCTTTGAGAGTCTACTTTTGATTCTGAGGAATAGAAAGACAGAGACAGGAACGAGGGAGCAGATGAGGAACTTGGGTACTCCTTCTTAAGAAGTCATATAAAGGATAGGGAAGTGTAATTCGGCTAACAGTTTCTTAATTTTCCAATAGAGGATTTACAATTGGGAGTAGATCTCTTTAGAAAAATATCCTTAATTCCCATATAGTATTTTTTTTAAGAATGCAGAGTGTCTTAAGAAGCATAAAAATCCAAGTTGGAACCAAGTTACCACTTCTGAAAGAATACCATCTGGGTTAAGGGACCAAAGTAAGGTTTCAGCTTTGTTTTAAAAGGGAAATTACTTTATGTTATGACTCATCAGAACAAGTTAATTTTCCTATTAGCATGTTTTACCTTAAAGCTATAATTTTATTTTACAATCCATAACAATACATCTGGATTGCATTTTGGAAATGAAGTTGATCTGTAAATATGACCTGAAGCTTTTAAAAAACAAAAAAAATCCCTTTCCCTCATATTTGAAAGTAATGAACATCAATGAAGTGCTTTGGCATGCATTATTATTATAGAGTGCCTATAAGCAATTTCAATAACATTATCTAATTAATCTTCCTGCATTTCCAAGATGTAGATAGAGTTATTTATTTAACTTCTTTTGCAATTGAATGACAATTAGAAACAGCTTGAATGACTTTCTCAAAATGTTGCCAAGCATCATTTGCAGAGGCAAAATTTTAAAAAAAAATCTTTTCTCAAGTTCTAATATAATCATAAATTCTTCTTGTCACTCTTATAATTATGAAGGAATATGTGCTTTCAATTGACCTTTTGCACATAAGAATAAGCTCTGCTATGTTCTCATGTCTCTGTATTGTGCAACTCTTGAAAGTTCTGCGACGATTGTTGAATCTCCTCAAAATTTTTAAAAGATGTCTGTTGTGAGGGCGCTCGACCTTTGCCAGTAACCCAGGTTCTCAATGCATCACCTCACCACCTTTCCGATACGCAAATAAAACAGTGTGACTTTATATTTCCTTTTCCAATTACTCACAATCTAATTTAAGCTGTGTTTTGCAGGCACTTTTTTATTTTCCCAAATGACAAGTGTATTAGCTAAGACTGTCAGCCTAGCTGCCAGCTCCCCCAGGCAAGCCCAGCATGCTGTGACCTCATGCATGCGGCACGCAGGACTGGGCTAGGGGCTCCTAGGAAATAGATGTGAAGCCTGAGCCCTGTCTTAGCTGCCTTGGTAAGCATGTTTTATGATAAACTTTATCTCATTATGGGAGGGAAGGGGGAAATTTTGGTCAAAGTCCAACTCTAGAGCTTATGTTCAGGCTGAACTTTTCTGCTCTCAAAGTCTGCCATATCAAATTAGGGTGAATAAAACCGGCTGCTTGCCCGATTATTTATAACATCACAGGAAACTTGGAATGACTTATTAAGGATAGAAATAGTTCTCTTTCCTCAGAAATGGATCTTGCTTTGCCAAGATACACAGTGACTGACTGTGTGTAAGAGTGGTACACAAATACCTTCCACACTGAAGGTTATTAAAATATACCTGGCCTCGTTTATCAGCACTTTCATGATATGCACTTATCCACACAAAATACTTTAAAAAAAGGCTCCAGGGAGCCCTGCTCAATGTCTTTAGGGGCAGAAACAGATCTAACAGTAAAAAGAATCCAACAAACCAAACCCACAAGTCAGTAAGATTTTTGTATCTTTGAGTGTCAATGAACCTTTAGCATGGACCTTGACAAATATTTTTGTACAAGTTAATACCTACTGACCACATTGACTTTTCATTAAAAATAAAGTTGTTAAGTCTGTCCCCTTGAATATTACAAGAATAGATCTTGGAAACGCAGGACAGCGTTAGGAGCAAGAAAGTTTAGTTTGAGGGTCATAAAAGGAAATTTTGTGTGGGATTTATCTTCTAACTCACTCAGTGACCATATGGGTAGTTATCCCATCTCACTGTTCCGGCACCCTTAACACAGGGCAACACAAAGTGACATATAGGTGCTGTGAACCAATCTTTATAGAGAGTTTTGATTCATCAAATGTGAGTATCTTATTCATGAAGAGGACTTGAAATGGGAAAATAGCACAGAGTATTTTGAAAGGGAGCTGCGTAGGATAAGTGGCATGGACTAGAACCCATGTCTTCATAGCCCTGTAATTCTGGCTTGGTACTTATTGACAGATAATTCACAGGGAAAATGTGAGAGAGAAGGTTGGGAGGATCTAAATTTCATGGATGAAATTAAATTAATTCAACCCATTGCAAAAATGTCACAATAGTGCAACTGCCTGCATTTCAAAAACTGTATTCCAAAGAGCGCAGATTTGGACATCTGCATGACTGTGACAGTCCAAGTTAGACTACAATAAAAATTGCAAGATGAGTGCAAGCCTGTAGGGTTATAAGAAAGTGAGAGAAAGCAGACATTGACTTAGATATCAGGAAAATTATATTAACTACGGATTTCATTTTTTCTTGTTTTATATTACTGTTACTTCCTGAACTAACTGTACAAATAAATGACTGTTGGTTTGTCTTAGCACTTTATCCTTTACCTCATTTGCTGGTAGTTTTGTGAAAGGGAAATCTTTGTCAGAGATGTGAAGCTCATTGTCATCTTTGTGAATGCAATGAACAAAACAGACTATTTTTGCTTTGACTTTTCTGTTCCTGATGAAGCTAATAGAGGAAGAGAGTGCTCAGAGTTTAGAATAGAAGAGGACTAATCCTTCATTTCTACATTTCATCTGCTAAATAGAGCTCTTTCTGGGGCTACTGATGTCCTTTATTTTCTGACCAGGAGTTCTTTGAAATACCTGTGGAAAAGCAGTTTCTATGTTTTTCAAGTTATTTGGTGACCATCTGACAACACTAGCATCTAACATCCTTTCTTCAGGTATTCAGAAGAGAAAGGTGCTGTGCACACCCTGATCCATAGGGCAAGAGTTGATACACTTTATCTTGAACTTTCAAAAATGTGGTCAAGGGTTCAAAACTTAAGAAATGTACTGGAGGACTGCTTACTGACTCAGTGCCTCAAAATTAGATGCCAGCCTGAGGAGTGAAATTCATAGTGCAACATGGGCCATCTAAACTTTCCAGTACAATCCTAAACATAATTCATATCAGCCAATACATCTGATGGTGGATGTCTAACATTTGAAAATGCCAAGGAGGGAAGCATCTAAAATTTTGTTTCTTCTGAATTTAGGCACTTATCCATAGTCCAAATTAGGTTCTGTGGAACTAGGATTTGCAAATGCATTGCCTGTGCTTCTATGCGTAAGTCATATGAAGTGTCAGCAGACAGCTCTCTCCTGCTTCTCTTTCAGAAGATAGCCAGCGAGAAGAGGGAGGAGGAGGAGGGGGAGGTGATATTACTAAAGAGGTTTTGCATAACAGTCTTGCTATGCAAGTACTTGCCGCCTTCTCCTGACCTATTTTAGAATGGAAGTGACTGTGGGAGCTCTGCAATGTGCTGCCACTGCTGCTGCCGCCGCTGCGTGTGAGGTGAGCTCGGAGCACACCTACCGAGCTGGGCCGCTCGGCAAACCGAGTCCAGGTGGACTGGGTGTGGAGGATGTGCACTTCATTCCACTGAGAAAGGGATACATTTTCATGTGCAGAGACACACCAAGTTACAAAACTTAGATGCCTTAGACATGTAAGTGAGTACATAGAGTTTTTTAGATCACCCTTCTGAATATGTTTAAATTAGAGTTCGAGAGTATGGTAGGTGCTTAAGTGATGTTTTGGACTTTACCTTGGATTTTTTGGATATTGTCTCTTCATAAGAGTTTGATAGTTTTACTTTTTGAGCATCTAACTAGCATCATGTAACGATATGGTGTAGCAGAGAAGCAATAAAAAGTCTGATTTGAGAAAATTATTTTTGTATTCTGGAACATGGCAAATTTTTAAATCAGCTTAGATTTTACCCAAAATAGCAAGATATACAGAAAAAGTACAGGAAAAAAACCACCATAATATTTTTAGTTCTTGAGCTCCAAAAGTTCTGCCTATTCAATTTTGAGATGTTTCTGTACAACTTGTGAGTTTCTTGTTTGCGGCTTGTTTTTTGTTGTTTGTTTTTCTTTCAGATGTTGTACATCATTCTCTTAATGTTTGTCACTGTCTAAATGGGTAAATAGTATAATCCTATTTTTCTGAGATTTCTCACACAAAAATATTGACAAGAAGGAACCCCAAAAGAGAGAAAAGTGTATGGAAAAAGTGTAGAAATATTTCTGTCTTTTCCCATGGCTTAAGAATGGTCTTACACAGGTTTTTATGAATATCTCTATAACTTTTTAAAAGGCTCTAAGTACAAAGGGTAAATCCTTAAAGGCTAACTAGATGGATACTGAGGTAGTAACGAAGATGCAGATATACATGTAAACCTTCTTACCAGAAAAGGAAATGATTTATTCTCTCCATATCCTCAGTCTAATTGCTTCCCAAATAAACTGAACCTCATTCAACACATGAAATCTCAGCCATTTTTTCTTTTTTTTCCCTTTCTTATTTTATTTTTTCTTTATACACTTTTTAAGACTAAGCTTAAGACATGAAATTTCATTAAGTGCAATTGGAGTGCCTTGAGTGGTTTGCCATGCAGAACTCTCAAGTATGCAGATCTCAAAGACCTCAATCCTCTTAGGTCCCAAAGCTCATAGGCATGGTGTCCAGCAGACAGAATGCAGCAGATGCTGACACAAATAAGGGCAAGAATATGTGATTGCAAGCAATCGAGTTATCCCTGTTAAATGAGTTCCCACAAGCAGTAATTACTTGTGATTTTCTGCCTCCATCATAATGGTGTTGAATACTAACTATGCAGATACATGAAGAAAATAAAAGGCTGCTGACTATCAGATCTGTCCTCCTTGTTCCTTGTTTTAATAAGACATGACACATCATAAGCAGGTGACGTTCTTTTTCATGCCTTTACTGATGTCTGGTCAAATCTGTAGCTTGTGGACAATAATCTATTAATCTACAGAGATGATGGTGTAGATGGACTCCTTTTGATGAAACAAGAACTTGTTTAAACTACCTCAGTCTTGAAGTGAAGCCAGTTTCAAATTTTCTTGGAGTTTTTAAGACAGTTTTTAACTGTTAAAAAGTTATATATAGAGAGAAATTTATATGCATGTGAATAAATACATATTCATACTCACTTTTATTTTTGCATTTTTGAGCTCCAACTGGCCTTTTTCTCGGTATATCTTATCGAAATAGAAGAAGGAATTTTCAAAAAGTTTTCAGAAAAGCCAGCTGTCAACTGTATTTCCTGAGCATTTCCACTGTGGTCTTCTAGGTCTCTGGAATACTGCTTGGGTCACAGGGGGACATTCCATACAGGGCACTGCGCTTCCTGCACAGACTATCAGCAATCTTAAGATTGAGTCTTGTCTAGAGATATTTTTAGATATCCATAAGATAAGAAGAGGGGAGTGAACCATATTTTGTTTTCTCTTGTACTACATATATCCATTTCTGTAGCTTGAAGCTAGGAAACTGTAGCTAAGCTGAGGAAAACTGAAGGAAGAAGTCTAAATTTTAATGTCAAGGGATAGAGTAACTCTTCTAAGAATATTTTAACTTTGGTCTTGTTCCCATATTCTTAAAAAATTAGTATGTATATGATGTTTTATCCACAAAATATTCATTGCTAAGAGAAGTATACCTTTAAATATTATATTTAATCACTCCCACTGTATTTCTTTCCAGATTTTTTCCATCTTCTGTTGCACTCATCACTCTTAGGTTACTTCTAGAGAGACACGAAGATAAACAAGAAGAGCTGTAGATCTGTTGATGTTGTATGATGACACATTCGCACTTATATAAGTGTCACAGAACTTCTTTCTTACTGTGACATTTTTCTTAATAAAGCCAGTGGTTTTGTTGGAAACTGTGTTCATGCTTACATCAGGGCTAAATTTGTTTCTAATTATGTGGCACAATTGCCATAGCAGAGCGTACTGTGTATACCAGCACTACACAGATAGGGCGCTTGTGAGAAGAAACATGCTCTGGATTTAGAATGTGAAAACCAGCTGAGTTCACCAAAAGGCAGGGGTGTGAAAACTTTACTTAGAGTTGTTTTTTTCCCACTGTGTCCTCCCTGCAGCTGATGGAGTAATAGAGTTGTAATGGTTTGCTTACAGGCAGTCAATTAGGCACCCACAGTTACTCCACAGGGTGTGAGTGGCTTATTCATAAATAAAAAGAATTACTGCACATTTTGCTCTAATGTTTCTAAACATCAATACATTATTTATTCCAAATCTTGTCACACACTTATGGCAGGTCTTTGTTTCCTTTTCTGCCCTCTTTACTATCAGGGAAGATTGACATAGACTGATTTGTGATATACTGCACTAACACAGAGCATACTGTTTTCCTGCATTAGTTGTATTCACAGGTTATATGGTCAGTTTGAATTGAGGAACTTATAAGAAGACTATGAATCTTAAAGAATTAGTAATGTTAAGTTCATATTGTGAAACCTGAAGCTGATATTGTATTGTGTGGTTTTGAAGGGACAGTACTGCTGGAGATGTTTTTAAAAAGAGATCAGTCTAACATTCTGACAGTCCTTGAAAACTGAGTCAAATATTATGTTACAGCTTTTCCATATGAACAAGGAGCGAAATGTACAGTGCTTATGTACAAATTATTGAAAACAAGGAATGATGGTTACTATCCTTACTTTCCCCAAGCATTCGGACACAATTCATAGAGTTATAAGTACGTTTATACGTGGCCTATTCTGGAAGCAATTTTAACTCTTTTCTGGTCTTGGTAAATGTAGACACATGCATGCATGTATATACAAAGAGATAGAAACATAGAGATAAATAATAGATAATATTTTATAATATTTTAATTATTAAAATAGAAAATAACATGGGCAATCATACGTAATATCAGGATTGACCCATACATCATGTCTTAACTCCTCTTAAACAGTTTCTCCTGTTCCCTACATCCAGTTTATACATTCCAGTCATTGTAACCTCTTATCAACGCTTTTCACTCTTATCCCCACCCCATGTCCTTCCCCTCCTTTCTCTTGTCCTTCTCCCACTGTGATCTTTAGAGTGGAATGTGGGTGGGATTAAGTTTAGGCAGCCGGCGGGCAGCCGGCAGGAAAAGGCTGTGTATACAAATGTGTCCCAGGTGTCCTAACATGTCCTTGCCACACAAATGGTCACACTTGCTGTTGACAGGATGACAAACTTCAGCCCAAAATCAGTGCCTGTAATAAGACAATGATGTCACTGGCTCTGTCTCTCTACAGACTATTGTGGAAGGAGTGCAGCTATTTTGTGAATACAAACAGCTGTAAGTATTTTATTTCATAGGAAGGTCATTTCATGTGAGAGGTATTTTCTCTTTTCTGTCCTTTTTTTAATATTTAATATATCTTCTTTGTACTATTGATTTACAAATAATGTCATTCACATCTATAACACAAGGTAAATAAACATGTATAAATACAATACATCTGTTAATAGTCACTGAGGGGTCTTTTTAAAGAGTAATAACTATCTCCAGGTAATAAAAGATTTAATGTCTGGCCAAAAAAATTTTGGATGTTGACATATGGATGTTGGCACATCTATTGTTATTACACCTACGTTTGCCAGGTTCCATAAAACATTGCCAGTCTCTGCACACTCGCCATGCATTCAACTCTCTCTCCACGGAGAGGTGGGATTTTATAGCATCTATTACAAAGAAAGGAACACATATGAGGACTTTGATAGACAGATATATAAAGATATATATGTTTATACACATACAGACACACAAAATGTATTTATTTTGGTCATTTAATCATTAAAAAAGAAAAAAAAGACTTCACAAAGGAGTAATATAGAAAATGTTTCCTAGACTAGTTATCACTTTGGAGTTCATCATTTAACACATTTGTTTGTTTCAGAATGGAGGGTATCTACAGAAGTATAGCTGTCATTTAACTTGAATATTGCCCCATACAGTGATTATTTTTTAGAGATACCCACTCATTAACTGATTTCCTATGAATGCAGCAACAGGGGAGTTCAGAAAAAAGACACAAAGGGGAGAAAGATAATAGTACCATATTCCAGTCCAGAAAAAAAAAAATTGGATATAGGAGTTAACATGTGCTACACATTATCAATGTTCTCCAGGCTGCTTTTGTCCAAGTTCAAAGCAGGAGCTGCATTTCATAGCTACTATACAGGATACAGAGCACAAACCTCTAATGCACACCTATGAAATAGCAGCTTGGACAGAATCCCCACACCATGGCTGTCTGGAATAGTGGGATTGCATTTCCACAGATTTAGCTGTCAAAAATATTCTCATTTTCTTACAAATATACTTTAAGGCTTTGATTTCTAGGACAGATCAGCATACTTTTGACCCCTGTAAAGAGCTGCCAGTCACAGGGACACCAGATTCAGGCGTGCCTAAAGATGGAATTTCTGCAGCACTTTAAGCATTTTCCAGGGAAAGGCTTGCTCCGTCTACTGATATCTTAGGAGTGGCATTTAAATACGTGCAGACACAGCTAGAACCTATCAGAGTAAACAGGACTAGCAGAAAGAAGGAAATGTATGGGAAAATGCTTTGCTAGTCTATAGCCCAGCAGCAATAGGGAGACTGAGAACACCTCTAAATGCAGTCACTTACAGCTCAGTGTCTCAGCTGTCAGAGCTATGGGTTTAGAGCTGCTATATAAGGAATTACATCTTGAAGTTCAGAGGTGAAAATGATGATTGCAGCATGCTGGAAGTATCTTTGTCCCAAAAGTAAAAAATATGGCAAAAACCCCCAACAGTCACTTTTTTTTTCCTTCCCAACAGTGTATACCCTCTAAATTCCTAACATATATAGCATTAATATGTAACAATTTAATTTTACAACATATTTAAGAATCTGTGCTTGAAGATTACTCTGCATCCCAACAGCCTTTTGAGCAACCCAGTCCAGTTCATACAATCCACAAGAATACATACAGTTTCATTAGAGGGCTAAAGTCCTTCTGGTGTATTTGAAATTATCTATCTCAGTGTATGAAACTGAGTTTATAATCAACTTTGTTAACTATTCTGAGAAATGCTGACATTTTCTACAGTATATATTTTAGCCAGTTTAAAGAGAATCTTTGGAGTCAAATATTCAAAACAAAAATTCAGCCAAAAACAGCAATGCCAGCTCAAATTTCTTGATTTGGATAAGAGAATAGGGTTTACCAAAGTGTTTTAAGTTCTTAACTGAAAATTGAAGATATATTTGGAAAGCAACACCTAGACCTCCTCTGTCTTCCAGAGACATTCTACATTGCCAGCAAGTAAAGAAAGGTAAGGTAGCATACTCCTGACAACTCTGGTCCAAAGTTTTTGTACAGTCCTAAGATTTTCTTTTCATACATAAAAGAAAGAGCTGCACAGCTGTGTATTTTAAGGTGAAACACCCAATTACGCTGCCTTTCCGTAAACTATTTTCTAGTCTATTGTGTTCTGATAGAGGGAATCAAAGCAGATATCCTTTCTGGACAAAAGCCCAACCAGAACCAGATTGGCTGACATAATTCATAGGTTTCCAGTGTACACTGAGTCTCCTACACACCAGTTTCACTAAAAACTTGGCATACATTCACTGGTGGCATCGTTTGAAGGGACAGAGACTCATAGGAAAATTTTTGTGCTAGATTCTGTTTCCTGAAACTGCTTTGCTTAAGGGATCAGTGCACAGGCTTCCTGGAGTTTCCTTTAATTGTTTGTGGAGACTTGTGTTGCAGCTACTGGACAAAATCACTGTGAAACAGATAACTTTAGTGGGCTTTGATTTATTTTGACATTTTATTTTATAATTTATATGTGTAACCAGCCTGTTGTATTTAACTCTCTTGTGACTAGGCTGTGGGTAGTGACTTCCTAGACCAAAAGTGACAGGCTGTCACCACAGACAACTACCAATCAAAGTTCTTTGGCAGATCAGTCAGTAGCAGTGTGTACTTCTGATACTATGATTGCAGACATGATATCTGCACTGCAGTCATTGGTGAGTTCTGTTTTGTGCATAGTTTGGAGATAAATTTATCGAGCTGTCAATGTTGTAATCTAAATGTACAATATTAATGTCAGCTCTATTAGGTTGGACTGATGTTTAGAAAGAGCTACAATTTTTGGAAAAGCCTTATTTGCATAGTCAATATGTCATCAGAACATCTTGAAGGCAGCACTACGGGAGATGTTACTGCTGCATCCTTCTTCAATGTGTTTAGAAAACAACTTGCAACAACAATACTGAGCAATGCAGTGAAATCTTTCCTCTTGTTTGTTTAATCCCACTCTTTATACAATGGTCCTTCAGGTCTTGTGCACAGGGACCAAAACCCATGCTAAATAGCAGTGTAGAAGTGAAATAAAGGAAGAGCATTCTGATTTAGCCAGATGCAGGGAGGGATACAATACAAGGATTTATGTAACTAATACCCACACATCTCCTCAGCTGACCATTTCATTATTCTTATGCCAAGGTTTTAAGCTGCTATTTTATTTATTTATTTGTCTAAATGTTTGAGATTATGTTTCAAACTGAAGCTTTGCAATCTTTTTGCAACATTTTTCAGCTGGCTTCTCTCATTGCAATATTGGTGTAATAAGTATGTCATCCACCTGTAAAATTGCTTGAAAAGATAAAAAAAAGAACACAAAAAGCGGTAAAGGTTTCACCTCTTCAAAGAGCAGATAATTTCTGACTCATAACCTCATATCCCACTAATAGTACTTCAAGTGTTTGGAGAGGGTTTGGCCAACCTTCTAAACAATGATAACCTGCATTTACCAGCATCCAGTAGCTCCGATGGGAAGTACCTACTAGAAACTACTACCCTAATCTTTTTTCCCCTCGGATGATCCACCATTAAGGCACTTAAGAATGGTTCTTGTCAGCATAACTCACTGGCTTATTCTCAAGGACCTGTCATTGTCCCAGAGTCTTCAGCCAAATTTCCTCTTGAAAGAGAAAAATGCATGGAAATACCTCATTGAAGTTCCAATCCAGTCTGAAAGAGATGACATAAATATTTTTTTGTTTTGTTTTGTTCTAAGGATTGCCTACTTAAAGAAAGAATATATCTTATAGTTTTAAGCTGTTTTGAATGTGGAAAATATTATATTCAAAGCAAAATATGATTAACATGGTCCTGTGTCTATTACATATAAAGAAAAAGTTACTACAGGATTAAGTTTTATTTCTCATTGACCACCACTGGTTTAAAGACAAATTCTGCCAACTTGACTAATAAGGAATGCACCCCTATGAAAAGTCCAACAAATTTTATAAAAGCTGCTAAGTTAGAGCAGCTAGGTAGCTATAAACTCAATATTGCTGTCCATTAGAGGATCCAAAGAAGTTCTCCATGTTCCTGTAATGGGACAATGCCCACTTGGATAATTATTCTGGTACAACATAATAGAGCATGCTGCAAAGATCCCTGCAGTGATGCCACTCTGATCATATGTACGTGATTGAGATACATTTCTGCTAATAATTTATATCTGTTGCTAAGCAAGTGTTTTTTTCAACAATCTGTCAACAAGAATAGACTTTCTCTGATTCTTTTATATATATAGAGAGAGAGATGTAAAGGTTATTAAATCTGCAAGCTTGGGTTAGTTGTCCAGAATATTATATGGCTGATATACAAAAAACCACCTGTGGCTGATTAAAGAGCAGGAGAAATGGTGAATATTGTCCTGGCAAAAACAATACATAGATGACTAAAGACAGCAAATATATATATACTTATTCAGATGAGAAATGGAGAGAGAAATCTAGAGAGTAGATATAAAAATGAAAATATTTAAATAAAAAGCATCTATTCAAAAGTGGTTACATAAATTGCTTGCAGACAAACTGTTATGCTCATAATTTGATATTAAAACGTTTAAGTAGGAAATATATTTGTAGGAAATATATTAGCTAATTCAGAAACAGAAAAAGAGGATAAATTTAAAATATTTAGTAAAAGTGGCTTACTAATCTGTCGTGATTTTGCTAATGCTTTTGCAAGCAAATTTCCAGTTCTGCTTTGTGATAGGGAGAAATCTTGCTCTGACAGGCTCAAATATTAAATGATCAGGACATTCTTTCATTATTACTGATGGTATTGAGTACTTTAAATTTTACCTATTAATGGGGACTTACTATATGTTTTTATTTCTAGCTTCATGGCGTCATTACAGTGCAATGGCTTCAGGGGAAGAGAGTTAACATTTGCAGAAAAAAGGTTTGTTTGCTTGTGGGGTTTTTTGGTGGATGAAATAATAAAATTTGAAAAAAGTGGACAAGCTTTAATGAGCAGTATCTTGCTGAAAGCATATTTAATCAGAAATACTGTTCATTTTCTCTCTGTGCAAGCCTTTCTTCTATTGGCTTTAAGTTCCACAAGTAGTCAAATGACCAAGAAGCTAGAGGACCAGCCTCTCACCTTTCCAAACAGTTTTGCAAATTGGTAAGAGTTCTGAAATGGTCATCTTCAGTGCATTAGTTCAGTGACAGTGACAGTGTTTTGATGCTTCATCATTGATATTTCATGATAAGTTTGCATATATATATATGTATGTGCGTGTATCATAAAGAGCTGTTATTCCCTACCCTATATCCAGATATTGAAGTCTTTTGAGCAAGAACTGAAGAACACAGGAGTTTCTAGTAGCAACAGGAGTAATTCCCTCTGCACTGAAGACTTGTTTTTTCAGTAGAACTGAAAGTATCTTCTTCATACTCAACATCAAGAACATCTAAAAAAGCCCATATTTATGTCATTAGAAAATAGTGAGAAGCTGAATTTAAGTATAAGCAGTCTTTTTGAGAACAAAAGAAAACAAGATGTGAAAAGCTAATTTTAAATTTATGACATGCAGTTAAACAGTCTATGTTTCTACTTGTTCCATGATATTTAGATTTGTCTTCCTTGGACATAAGGCATCTGGGTTGCTATGTAGCCATAATACTTGCTAAAAGAATCCTAATCTTTATGTCTAATTTCTCAGTTATATCATTTGAGACTTAGACACTACTTATATTGTTCATCACAGGTATTGAAAATGGTTCAAGTGTTTCCAAGGAAGTCTTGAGACCCAAATCCCAAAGCTTGAGGGCAGGGGAGAGCTGTTTGCAAATCGTAGGGATGCAGCATCAAGCTAATGAGAAAGGGATTAACCATTTTAGTGTGCAGTACACCAGAGAGGGCAAAAAGTACAGGAGAAAGCAAAAGTCATTGCATGTTAAGTACTGAACTAATGAAAGTTGTCATATCATAATTTCTTAGAGAGACAGGGTTGACTTCTAATTTGCATCTGGCATATAGTTAAATCTGTGTGCTATTGTACCTTACTCATGCAAATCTAAGTGGAAATAAACAAATAAAATTCCAAATTGTTTGTAAGACTAATTTCAAGAGTTGTTTTCCCTAAGATAAAGAATGCATATATTCCATTTATCTCCTGTCATTACTGATTACTTCAGCACTATGGATAACATTTAAAACCAGGCAGTTTATAAAATAGAAGTGGCATTACCTCTTATACAGGGACGAAAAAAACCTCCACCTATAATTAAAAAACCAAAAAGGTAAACAGGTAAACAATGCAGATACAATTATTTTACCCCAAGAAAATTCAGTCAAGTAGAGAGAACTAATTGCTTAGAAATTATTCATATTTAAATTGTCATATGCCAGGTATTCCCTACAATCCTGAATCACACTTTCTATTAATTTTTTTTG
>WEKY01036106.1:23082-43631 GCA_013390045.1 Picathartes gymnocephalus
AGTTTTTTTTTTTTTTTTTTTTTGTTGCTGACCCCAAAAAAAAAAAAAAAAAAACCCCATTTCAATTTTCCATGCTATATTCAAGTTTCATATTGAAAACAAATGTGAACCCTCTTTAGAATAACAACCTTATGTTACTTTTTCCATAAGCATTTTTTTCCCCTTTTCCCCTTTTAAGTCTGTAATTCTTTCTGTCTGATTTTATTAAGTGTGTGAAAAGGTAGGCAGACTGCCCAGGTCTTGGAAATTAAAGTTCCCTAAGTAGCTCAGGTGGTCACATGAAATCCAGAAGCATGACAGCTAAGAAAGAAATAACATATGACAAGAGGATCCCATATACAGAAAGAAATTGAGGACATCCCCATCTACTCTTATCTCTGCACATTGGATTCTGAAGTTTATTTATCATGATGGTAAAATGAGGGAAATTCATCTTAAAATCTGGACATTCTGTTTTGCATGCTGTGGAGAAAGGAAAAGTCACATCATCCCTTTTTTTGGTAGTCAATCAAACCCAGTTCCTCAGCATTTTTAGTCCAGTGTAAACTGTTGCAAGGAAAGTGATTTTATTTCTTTTGTTTTCTTTTGTTTTTTATTTTATTTTACTATCATTCTTTGCCTTGTTATTTGTCTTAAGTGATTCATACATTCAAATAATGTTCACAGAAGTGAAAAATTACAAAATTGTATTTTTCGAAAAACAAAAACACAATTATGCAATCATTTAATAAATAAATAAAACCAAAAACATGTTCCAAAAAAATGAACAAGCTTCAAGAAGAAAAAAGTTTCTTATATGTTTCCCTCTGACTTCTAAAACTATCACGAGATCTTTCTCTCCATGTTTTTCACCACTTCCAGCCTGTATATATTTTCAATTTCAGATTGAGTCATTCTGGCCTGAGACTGCCTCATTTGAATTGCAACCTTCTGTAGAGACTTATTTACTTTTTTTGCCATTAGGTTTGATAAATGAAAGTGATTCAAATAATACAGTTTCAAGTTATGTAAAACCTAGTCTGATGATTTACATGACCTCACAGTGTCCTTTAAAGTGCCATATATAATTTGTTTCCAGATATTGCCTTTGAACATACATGCAAGCACATAAGATTGATCCAAAATTATCAAACACGGCAAAGAGATAGAGGTACATTTTAGCTGGCCTATGATCAGGGCCACGGGCCTGTTTGTGCTGGGAATCCACAAAGGTTCATAACTTTATGTGGATGAATCTCTTTTTCACTTAATTGAAAATGCACACTGATGCACCATGATTTATGATACCAAGTTCACAGCATGATCTGGACTGCAGACAACAAATCTCTGAAGTATGAATTCTGACTTAGCATTTGTGTTTATTTGTATGTATATATATGTGTGTGTGTGTGTGTGTGTGTGTGTGTATTTTTGTAAAGCAAATGTCTATAAATATGGAACTAAAACCACTTAGTGATAGCAATAGAGGAAAAATAATGAAAAATGACCAATTTCTCAATGCATATTTCTGGGTTACTCTGATTATTTCTATATCTTTTCTTTAGTGGCTGGGCAATTTACATGTCCATCCCTAGTTTACAGTCTCACACTTCTCATACTGTGCATTCCATTGTCATCAACTTTAGAATATTAAATTGCAATATTTTACAATACAGGGCTCCATCACTGAATTGCAGAGTTTTACACATTTTATTATCATTTCTTTCACGTATTCAGTTATTGAAACTTATGAATGGTATTGACAATTAAGATAATGGTAAAATGAAATAGTAATGCAACTATTTAAAATGCCATTGCTCATCATTCATCCTACTAAAGCTTAAATACTTGAGGTATATCTTGTTCAAAGAGGCTAAAGTTAGTTGGAAGAATATTTACTACCTCTCCCTCACAATCTTCTTTTTTGATTGAAATAAAGGTTAGCACCGTGAACTAACTTTCTTTCTCTTTTTATCTAGGTGGACACATTCTGAGGAATAGAGCACATCATCTTCATGTTATCTTAATCTACAATATATGACAATGAGCATGTGTTAGATTCTTAGAATTACAGGAAATTGTTCTTGTAACAACAAGTGATTAATCCTTTGGTTTCCATTACAGTCTCTTACAGAAACAGAATTAAGTTTTACACATAATTGTAAGAACAGTTGCAGAATTGCCCCAAAGTGCCATTATAAAAAATTCCCTACAAAGTGGTGTCTGATTCCAATATGAAAAAAACATCACCAAAACTTTAATGATATGGTTTAAAGACAAGTTTTCTACAGTAAGGAGTGAACAGCACTCAATGTGTTTGTTCTTATGCATTATGTATTGTTCCATAAGGCTTATGCATAATGCATAAAGACATACCTATTCATATAGATACATGCTAGTCTGAGTCGAGTGAAAAACAATAAAACTGTAAACACAGAGGTTTTTTGAAAAACTAATCCAGATGCACTAACAAAATTATTTTTAACAAAGTAGAGAATAAACTCTTTCGTGATAAATACATCTCCACAAGTCTTATGCAGTCTATAGACAATGAATTTTTGAGGCACCTAACAAAGGGAAAACTTTATGTCTAGATGTTTAGGAATCAAATGAAAACTTCATTAACTAATTATGAGACTAACAACAATCATAAAATCAGTTTCTACATGGCTAGGGACTTCATGAAGGTTTCTAAAGAAATTTTTACAAAAGCTGCTAAAAACATGAAAGTCACAAGTGGAATTGAGCAACCCACCTCTGGCAGGATAGTTATAATTTTAATTGAATTTGTAATTACTTTAGTCTGAATCCAAATATTTATGTTAGAGAAATGTATAACCAGTTCAGTTTGGCATAGATGCAACAAACTTTATTAGCATTTTTGAGACACTATGTTTTTAAAGTCTTGTCAAGACAGACAGGGACAAGCAAAAGAAATATTCACCTACCAGCTGGAGGAATGAGACCTTTTTCTGTCTGACAATCCATTCAAGACATGAGATGGGCAGGCTCAAATCTCCCCTTTGCTTCAGGGGTCAATTTCCCATTATTAAGATGATCTTTGTCTTTAATTTGGAATTAAATATTCCAGAACTGAGAGCTGACATCTTCTGATATAACTATTTTTTTTTTTTCAGAGAATGCACAAAAATTTTTGGAGGAAGAGAGAAAGAGTGAATAGCTAATAGCTGACATCTTGGCTTTGATGTCCATTTACTTTGTGTTAAATTTGTTAAATTCCATTCTTTTTTTTTTTTCCCCATGGCATGTAGAAATAGCAGGAAGTTAAGTGATTCGTGCAGGAAGACATAAAGCTAGTCATCAACTCACAGCTAATAACAATCAATCTCATTCCTATGCATTAAGTAATGTTCATGTTTGGACTCGTTTGGAGTGACTTGCTAACATTTATATTCCAGTTGGGCTAGAAAGGGGAACATATTAGTACACAAACCTGATGGCTATGAAATGAAATA
The DNA here is from genome assembly GCA_013390045.1 of Picathartes gymnocephalus. Lineage (NCBI taxonomy): Eukaryota > Metazoa > Chordata > Aves > Passeriformes > Picathartidae > Picathartes > Picathartes gymnocephalus. The sequence continues at coordinate 26,538 of WEKY01036106.1, forward strand.
TTATTCACAAAATCTCATGAACCCTGAGATTTTTAAGAGTTTTTGAGTTTACCAGAATTCTTTACAGTATCATTGGTCGCAACTGTGATGTTTTCAGTATTTTTCAAGTATCTCATTCATGGAAATTAAATTTACACAAGATCCCAGAATGTAATCAGGCTGTAAAAGTTCTTAATTTTGTTTTTGAAGCTAAATGTGAAGTTACATTTCCTGTCACAATGAAGAAGCTCCAAAGGGCAGTTATAAGAAAAGCATAATCCCAATTTTGCTTAGAAAAATACTAAATAAAAGTATTGTGCACATTAGCCCAAAGCGCTTGTTAGAGAAAGACACAAAACAAATGAAAATTCTTTTTCTTTACAAAAATGAAGATGCTATTGACAATAGAGAAGACTTTGAGTCAGGCTTTAAAAACATTTGATGTTTCCCATTATGTCCTGCAGCAATTAAAAAAAAATAAAAATAATACCAGTTCAGAACAAAAGTCACACTTATATGCAGCAAACCTCATGAATGTATGGCTATTTAGTAGGTGAAGACTCAGGTCTTCAATAAAAAAATCTTACAGAGTTCATTAATAATATAAGAAAGAAAACAGCTGATGGATTCCCTCGAAACCTTATTAGAACAGGTCAACTCACTCTCCTGAACAAGGCAAGAAAATAGTCACCAGCTGAGTAAAGCCAAAGGCTGACATAATGATGGATGGCCAGATGGTTTTACCACGAAGCGAATAACTTGTCCCCAAACAGTAGAACGCAGTTCTCAAGCATAAATATATTGACTCAGCCTGCAAGAGAAAAAGGGGTATAAGCCAGTTTAAATTGAAGGCCCTCACAATTACTTTTATGTCATATACTCCCAGTGATTCTCTCCACTGAGGAAAGAGAATGTGAATAAAAATGAGAGCCATACAAGTTCTTTTACAAATGTTATTTTCCTTTTTCCCGTCTAAATGCATTAATGAATATTTTTATTTTATATCGTTTTTTTCTTAAATTCAACGTTTTCATAACATGTCATGTTCAAACATCTATCAACTTTGAAAGAATTTAGTTCCAAATGTAGTTTTGAAGTCCAGGTGTTTTCTTCTCTCAGGAATACAATCATTTTGGAGAAAAAAGTTTTTCATTAAAACAATAGAGTTCATATCATTTAGCGTAATATTCTATTTGTGGGGGAGAGATAATTTGAAGGTGATATTTTTGGTAGTTCCAGAGTCTGTATTTTCGTCTATCACTCCCACCTTAATAAGTTTTGAAACTTTTACTCCGTCCTCAACAAGAGGTACATAAAGGGTTCCAGTGTCATGGATATTCTGTTCCTTTTCATAAAAAAATGTTAAGATTCATACAGAAGATGAACTCTATTATTTGAGAAAAATGTAGTCTAAATTCACAAGTTCTGCCTGGAATTCTGGATCAGCCAAAGCAACAACAGTATGTACTACCTCTTCCCCAGATGAGGATCTGATGATACAGAAGGTAACTTTGGGATTTGCAGGCAGGGTTAATGGAGCTGTGATGGAAAGAATCAGAGAAATTACTGTAAAATAGTTAAAGGCAAGAAAAAAAGTCAAGTTGACTGTTGAAGTTATGTTGAGAGACAGAGATGCCTAGAAAATAAGAGTTAATTTATTCCTCTGCTCATAGCACATTTTGCTCTTCATTTTATTTTTCAAAACTAAAAAACGAATAAAAGATAAACCATAAAATATCTTACAATCCTTTTCTTTTTGGTCATCTTTCTGAGAATTAGATTGACACTGAAACAAAATCAAGATTTTGAAGCCAAAAATTGAAATACATTTGCACTTTAAAGAAGTCAACCTTATGTTGTCCTCTCACCTTCTTCTTCTTTTTATCAAAATTCTTTTCCAAATCTAATTCATTCTAGTTATTTGGACAGAATCCAGTCTGACCTTACACGAATACTACTCTAGAACTTTACTCATATAAAACACTGCAAGGTGTCACATTTATAGAAAAATTTACTAAAAGAGTCACAATGGGCCTTAAGTGTTAAATACATGCATATGTTCGTATGGCATAAGCATGCATACAACTGACAGATGAATGCTTTAAGAAAAAAATAATTGAATCATTTTTCATGGTTATATAACTATGTCTACATTATGGGGAAATTTGAACCTTTCTTATACTGTCCGGAATATATCTGTCATTGGAAGTTTTGCCAGGACTCGTGATGAAAGTTAATCAGAATCCTCCCACTTGTTTTACTGTATCAGATCAAAATGTCTTTTTTTTTCTTTCAGGCTCCTTGAGCTCCTGATCTCTTTCTTCCCTCAGTCAACTACCATTCCTTGTTACTCACTGAAAGTTTTCACCAACAGATTCCATTCAGCTCCTTCCTAATACTTATCTGGTTGACTTCATCTTGCCAGCAGCCTTTTTGACACACTGAAGAGAGATAGAAACTGGCTCACCTTCATCTCAAAGATTTCACTAAGAGCCATCATCAATACATATTCGCAGAACAATGAAAAGAAAGTGAATAATGGACTGCTGACTGTGTCTGCGAAGAGGAATTGGCAGCCAGAAGAAAGGATAAAGAGACTGGAATAAATTGGGTTTTGGGGGTTCTGTTTATTTGGTTTTGTTTTTGTTCTCTAAAAAATCCCTCTGGCAGCCTTGAATGAAATAAATGTTCATTAATTAGCATAGATGATGATTGCTTGCTTTAGTGAAGAGCAATTCTACACCATTAAGACAGGCTTTTGATTTTCCCTCCCTAAAGCTACAGCAGGGAATTTGGATTTATCAGTTGTAACTTGTGATGAAATGAAGAAGAGCCTATTTTAAATGTTATGGAAGTGTAAATTAGAAAAGCTTTGTGGTACTTTCAAAATCTGCTGAATATGTGTTGGTTTTTATTTTATTTTATGGGACACAAGGGGAGAGAGTAATTATGATTGTAAGTATCAAATATATGGCAGCTTATCTGCAATAACATCTCAGCCACAGATTTATAGGTGGTTCTCAGATCGTCCTGAGGCCCAGAATAGCTCTTTGTACTGTTAGAACGTTGAGACATTGAAGGTTAATTCTCCAAAGTGAGGTAAAACATGAAAAAAAGGTATTTTTTCCTTGTTAATAATTCTTTAAAAAACAACCTCAAAACAACATTTAAATATACCAGCCTGAACAGTTTTGAGTTTTCTTGAAACATTTTCTGGAATGTACTTAATTTATAGACATAGTCAGCTGAGCTTAGCATATAGTGTGGATTTTAATTATATCAACCTGAAGCTACTGTTTATACTATGCACAAAAGGTTTTTTGTCTTCATTCCTGAACACATTCTGTCCTGACAATCTTTCTTAGAATTATCTTCACATGTATTAAATTACTGTGGAGGAGTTGAACGCACTCAGCAAGATGTAGAACTCACATCCACTGCCCATGTTTTTAGTATGATACATATATTAAAGCACTTTAGTTTAGAAGACAGAAGATACCTCTGATAGGTTTCTGCTAATGCAAGCTTGATTCCATGCCCATGTTTTTCTTCAGTGAAGCAGTAAGCCACTGAACTTTGCTTGAACTCAGATTCTCAGAACAGTGCAGTACATATTTGATGAAATCCATCCTGTTCATATTCTTTCTTTTATTCATTAAAAAAAAAAAAATCAGTTACTACCTACCTAAGGAAGAAAGACTATGACTAGTTCTGTAATTTGGTCAAGAATCTGAACGCTATTAATATATGTTCCAGGAAAAGCTATCTCAAAAAATGCTACTCCACCCCTTAACATTTTTTCCACAAACTCTGAAAACCAAGAAAACAAAGGCCTCTGAAATGCAAATTCTATATTATGATCAATAATCATGTTATTTCAATAGCAAGATTTATGACATTACCAAGTGTTAAAAAAAAAAATATTTTCTCAAGTGTATTAAATTTGATCACAACTGCTTTATTTTAAAAATAGAATTTATTTCTTTAGATATTTTTCCCCTAAAAATCTGGCTTTTGTTTGCAGAAATTGAAAAAAAAAAAAAGGCAGTTGTTCTAATAAGTAGCAACTTTATTCTGGAATTAACTAGTGAACTCATTCCAGTAGACTGTGCTGTGTGATGGACACAACAGACTTCCTATGTATGTTCAGATCCCTTACCTTCTTTCAAGAATTATAAGTAGTTCAACTCATTGAAAACAGGCTAAATATATTTTTCATCTTTAATTCGTGTCATTTCTTTCTTCAGATGCTCATCTGCTTGAGTTGCATAGGATTTTCAAATGCCTGCTGTGTTTAGTTTTGGTGTTAATTTCAGTGAAATGGTCTCCAGAATAACTTTCTACTCCAACACAGAAAATAATGTAGTCAAATGGCATCCAGGTTCACCTCAGAAAAAAAAAAGATAAGAATACTTGGGTATTGGTCATAATTTTTGATCATTACTTAAGAAACAAAATTTCTTTACAATTTGTGTACTAAGGAAATCCAAAGTTCAAAACCTAATACAGTCTAGGGTCTTTCAGATGATTTAAATTATGTGAGTGAACAATAAAATAATGCAGTTTAAATAGGTAAATCACAAAGGAATACACTAAAAAAAGGCCTTGGTGCACTGACTCTCGAGGAAAGAGAAGGGAAGTGGAAAAGAAGCTAACCCAGAGCTGGCTCAAAGTCTCAAAGGCAGACAGCTCTGCTGGCAATATATAGTGTGTATGCTGAAGTAGAGCTGAATAAGGACTTAACAGGCATTTGCAGTTATTTATACTTGTTGCAAAATTATACTTTCTATCATATTTAACAGAATTAGAAGCCAGTTTTTGCTCTCATTAGACAGAAGATTTTAGCAGAAAAACACCAGGTAGAAAATTTCTTTCTATTCTGCAAATACTGAATTGGCCTTCATGAACTGGTTGTAGTGGTGCTGAGGTCTTCTGATGAAGCTAAAAATGAATCTGTCTTAGTAACTTTTTTTTATGGCTTTGTAAGTCAAACCTGAACAGAATGTAAAATAATTCATTTTCTTTCTACCTTATTTGCACGCCTCTTAATTATATCTGAAAATACATTAATATAAATTACCTTCAGTTTTCATGTTTTTTTCGCTGTACCTTCGGTTGAATTAGGTTGTTTCTTTTTATTTGAGATATATGACTTATTCTGACTAATAGGAACTGTTAAGCTTATTTTTTAGCAAACTGAACAACAGTAGAGTGTAATAAAAAGTAATTAGCTACTTAATATTGGTAGTATAATTTTAACTCAAATAAATTAAGTTCACCACTACTTTAATTCAAGAAATCCCCTAGAATGCTTATTTTTTTTGTATTTGTACAATCTACAGTGAAAAATGTAAATATTCTAAGTCATACATGAAATCTGAGGATGTGCGCAAACCTTCAATAAATACTTTCTTTTTTTCCTGATTCAGTATGGTTCAGAATATTTTCTAGAAGTCTTTTAAATACAATTAGTTTTGGATTTAACATTATTTGTTATGCTGATGAAATAGGAAGAGATTTGACCTAAAGGCAAGATGTGACAAAAATACAGCACCATTTCATGGTAGTGGAGAAGACACTACCTGTAGCTGTTGTAGCATTTTTACTTGAAGAAATGTCATGTGCAACTACTGCCAATTGGAAAAGTCCAAGTTGTATTTGGAAAAAAAAAAGTAGAAAAGTTCCAATTAAAACATTTTTTGTGGAGCCAGATATTCCCACAAATGTTTTGATTGCTGATTTTTGTACACAATATTAGTTATATTAATAATGTTGTGAGATAGTAAATGTTACCTCAGTATTGGAGGTAGCAATTGCTACATTGTGTAGCAAGTGACAATTCTTTTTTTAAAGGAAAAAAAAAGATGCTTGTTTTGTTTTGTTTTGGTTTTTGGGGTTTTTTCCTTTGTTTTTTTGTGAGATTTTTGGGATTTTTTGTTTGTTTGGGTTTTTTTTGTTTTGGTTTGTCTTTCTTTCTTTTTTATTTTTTCTAATCTTATCCTTCTGAGAATTTTTTTGGTTTTGATTCTTGTATTTCACCTACAGGTGAGCTGTTTTCAGCAGCTATTTTTGATGGATGGTTTTAAGGCCTCTACATTCAGTTTCTCCATAATTCTTTTGCAGTGAATGGTGAAAGCACATATCTGGTAATAAAAAAGGTAATTTGGAAAATACTGGAGAACTGGTAGTTTATCTTCACCCAGACCTGATAACCAGCTTAAGGTGTGCTAGCATTTGTGACCAGAAGAACCACACGACTTCGGTGAGGCTTTCAGACGCATAGACTAATATGCATTGGTAAGGTAGAGAAAGTATTGTACAACAGCTATGTAAGAAACCGAACTAAACTGGAGTGAAGCCACATCACCATCATCGCAAACCACTGAGTCACTTCATTTCTCTTTCTAAATTTCCAAAAATCATATTTTATCTAGGGAAAAGAAAATATGAAATTTGAATAGAAGAAATTTTGGATTTATCTTTGTATACAACCTCTTCTTCAGAGGTGTCCTCTTGGGAATTAATTACCTTACAGGCAATCAACAACTTGTATTGATTACTCAAACCCACTAGGCCCACAGAAACAAATTATCCCAAAATCAATGTGAAACTTATTGAACATGAGAAAACAAAGGCTTTGGCAAAGAATGCTGGTGAAGTAGCAATTAGTCCTTTCATTGAAACAGGGCATACTTTATTCCAGCTGAAAGAAGTACGGCATTCCCCAGAAAAAATAATTTGCTTTTCTAAGCATAAAAATAAGGTATGTCTTGACCACTGGGTGCCACTATTTTTGCATTTGATACTTTTATTTTGTGGAAATATTTCTAGAAAATTACACTCTTTTGGAACACAGCAGACAGTTTAATTTCGAAAAATAATCCATGAAACTAAACACAATCTGGCCATTGTCTCTGATTTTTCGTTTGCTATTCAGGGAAACTGGGAGATGTTAAGTATTTTCAGGGGCTTGGAATAATACAACAATCAGCTCTTCACAATTTATTGATTAGTTTCATTGTCACATAAATGAAACTAATTCCTTTCACCCAGTTTTTAGGCAACCAAACTGTGTAATTCAGCATTTCTTTGTTGTCATAATAACCTGATGTGAACCTATGAAATAATGTCTCATATTCATTATTTTTTTGCCATGCACTATGTGCTGGAAAAGTCGATGGAAGATACACACTTGTATTCATTGCTTGTGGCTTTTAAATCCAGTGTAAAACAATCCAGTCAAAGATGGCAAAAGCTGTTAAAATCATAATTAGTTTGAGGGTATGAAAAAATGTTGGAGATTTTAAAAATAGAGGTAAAAATCAGTATCTGCCTCCTATCATGTCTTTAAGAAGGAGGAAAGAAAGTTTCTAATCTTTCCAAACAGCATTCAACTTTTTGTCTGTATATAAAAATCTAGACAGGTCTCTACAGCTTAATGCACAGATCCATAGATTTTAAGGTCAAAAAGAACTACCATGATCATCTTATCTGACCCACAAAATAACTTAAGCTATTAAATTTCACCTTTCATTCCTGCAATGGGGTAATTATTCTTTCCTGCTATGTAAGCGAATGTTATTGAACCACATGTGAATTGCTTGCTTTGTCCTTGGGAAGACCCTCTAGAAGAGGTTCTACTACCCTGCTATAAACCAATCCAATTTATTAAATTCATCTGAGTTGCCTGCTTCCTCACAGTGAGATTGCTTCAGTCCTTTAGGTTTCTGCCACAGAATATGAGCAAAAGGATTGCCTATATCCCCGAGGAGAAAGAAAGCCCATGCAAAGCTGGAAGTCATCTGATTCCATCTATCCTATTTCCTTCAGACTATCAGCTCAGCATAGCAGAAGTCTGAATCAGACCTGCAGTGCTAGGATTTGTCTACATCCATGTCTTGCCACAGTTCAGTGATATTGGTTTATAAAAAGTACATTTTCTATTACCAGATTGATACTTCCAGAATTTTTAGAACTCTGTAATTCCATACATACCTTATACATGTTTCCAGTCAAATCAATGCATAGTTAAGTATACACTGCCCAAATGTTTTTTTATTGTTTTTAAATAGCTTAAAAGACCTAAAACTTAAATATATATTAGACGGGAGAGGAAGACCTTGTTGTTAGATTTTATCCTTCTGTTTTAAGATGACTAGTTAGGCAACTTTCCATGAGCTTGACATTTTTTCTAACAAAACCATGAACCTTGGGCTGCTAGACCACAGTGTGTAGGAAGGTTGTTGATCTGACATTGTGGACTTGGTAATTACAAAGGTTTTAATTTCTTCCTCAAGATTTTAAATTTGGCATTTCTGGGATTACCTTTGAATGCAAAAAATGTAATTTCTAGTACCATCTCATAGCAATTCACTTGTGCATATGTATAATTTCAAACATATGAAAGGTATTAATGAAGTCCATGTTTATGCAATTTATGCACTTCAAATTACATCTATGCCACAATGCCTTGCAGTGCCAAAACTGAAGTCTAGCTATTTAAGCACAGGACAAGCAGGTAAAAGATGATAGAGACATCTGACAAGCAACTGATATAATGGGACCTTGTGTTTATTTGTTTAAAATATATAAAAGCAAGCACAGCTTCTGCTCAATACACAGACACAGGGAATCTCCTGTATCTGCTGACGTGGGAAATCCTGGTAAGACTTCCCAGCAGACGTTTCTCAAGCAGGGCTCTCCAAAGCTGGACACTTGTGCCATTTCCTAACCTGGTCCTGAACTTAAGCAGCCAAACCCCCAGCACACACGCAGAATTCATCTTTGACTTTAAAAAAAAATAAAAACAATGCCCTGAACATGGTTTTTCGATGGTTACTCAGTGGTACTGCAGGCAGATAGGTGAATAAATATCATAACTACATCCCATTAATTAAGGGCAAATTGAATGAAAATAAGAAACATTACTCAACCTGGCTTAAGAACCATCTCTCATGATGTCTATCCTGATTATCTACAGTCCTTATCTTTACTCTGTAGCTGGACCACCCAACCTATTCACCCAGTCAGACCAGGAAGAACTTGTCCAAGTGCTGTCATGTGATACACAACTTCAATTTTCTGGTATTGAGAGAACTAAATCATCTTTATTTGATATTATTTTTTAGTGCACACCACCTGAATACTGCAGAATAAATGAGTGGCACCATATTGGCTTCTGTTTCAATTTTAGCTATCCACTTTATCAGCAATTCATGTAAAGATTTAAGGTCATAAAGAACTCTTTCACACTGCATGACTAGAAAAATCCAGGTATACAAATACCAAATCATTTTGGAATTGAAACTACTGGCTGAGGGAAATTAGGTTCTCAGATTAGTGTAATTTCTTCACTAAGAGTTTATCACAGCTGAAGAAACAGTAAACTAATGATCTTGTCACCAGTCTATCAGCTTTGCTGTTTTAGCAGAAGGGAAAATAAAATCATGCTAGTAAATACCTTGATTATATTGAAAACTCAGGGCAATTAAATTATTTCTATAGTCAGAGGTATTTCTCTCATGAAATAGTAATACCTTTTTTTTTTTTTTTTTGCTTTATGTGATTTATACTGTTTAAGGTTGCTAAAATTATGGAAAAAAACAGGTATTTTTTAATAAAATAAATAATTCAGATTGATAGTTTGACCACACCTTTCTATTTATGAATAAAATCCAGTTACAGAATTTCCTCATATATTGCTTGTAGTCAGCTATTTTCTTTGCAGTATGAATATCGTATCGTACAACATAAAAATAAAAAATAAAAGATGCTTTACTAATGTGCAAGTAATAAAGTTAAGCCTAGTCCTTCAAAAGTATTGAAAGTGAGGATGATTCTTCTGCTCTTCAAAAAATCTTCAGTATACTGTTTTTATTTTTAATTTTCTCACTTTTATTTTCTTGCATATTTGTCGGGAACAGTGATCAAAATTACCCCAAATAGAACAAGATCTCGTATTGCATTTCTTGCCAATCAAGACGGAGAGATATTAATTTGAAGGTCCAGGCTGAAGTCTAAACGAAATTTTGAATAAGTTAGGGGTAAGTCAAAACCTGGTGTGCTTATCTACAGTTTCTACTAGTGGATGTGCATCCATCATACACATCTAGTTGTGAAACACATTGCTGTAACTTTGCATTTTCAAATAGTCCTAATGGACATTACTAATATTCTAATCTGCCTTTCAAGGGCTTCTGATAAGCTCACAAGACCCTGAAACAGACAATTGTCTACAGTTTGAGCTATTACTGCAAATTTTTGCTGAGTCTTTTTGAAGCAAAGCTCTTAAAACTACTGAAAAATGCAAAGGAAAAATTTCCCTCCTTTTGGGAGCAAACCCTGAGGCTGCACCTATTAAGCATGCATCTATTTTTAGATTAGTCTGTTCTCTGGAAACACCGGTAGGAAATTTTAGTAACAATTTAGCTGAATAAAATAAATAAAAGGAAAGAAATATTACAAAACTTGACGTCTTAAAATTCTGAAAATTTTACTTTGTTCTTGCAGTTAGAAAGCTATATGGGCTGTACCATTTGGCTGGATGCATGCTATAGAGAGTTATTTTTACTATTTTATCTGGACATATCCTTTATTGTAAAGAGAAGACGACTTTTCACTGTAACTCAGTTGATTTCTATTAATTTGTTACTTAATATAAACTTCATTTTTAACTACAAGAAAGGAGTTGGATTTCTCTGTGCACCATTTCTTTCCCTACAAATGAGTGCTGCGGCGTAGTCGCAGTGCTGCCCGGCACCCCACCCTTCCTGCAAGCGTCTCCACCGGAGAAGGCGCTCCGGTCGGGGCGGAGAAGGCACAGCACTCTCACCCGCACAGCCGGTGGGAATCAGGCTGCGGAGGCAGGAGGGGTCCTCGTGTGGGTTCCCAGCGGCGTTTATTAGTGGTGGAGGTCGACGCCTACACAGCGGCGGACTTCAACGCCCATCCACACACTGGAAGGGGCACGGACGAAGAACCAAGAGAGTGGAGAATCCCGGGGCTTTACCGGGAAGGCAAGGGGCGGAGAGGGCCTGGGGGTGGTACACAGGAGGGGCCAGGGTATGAGGGCCAGTGGCAGGACAGGGAAGGAGAGGCCGGGGGAGTGGAACTGGGGTAACTGGGTCCTTGTACTGCCATGGGAGAAGCCAGAACCTAGGGGGCGCCCTTCCAGAGCATCTACACATGAGCTTAATAAAATTTCTCTTCCTTATTTTACCTTACCTTTCCTTTCAAACTAGAAAATATTTTGAACAGAGGAGCTCATCCACTTTATGAAAAGAGACCTACTTTTCACTTTAACCTTCTATTTTCAATGAGAGCAGTAATAATCATCACCATCCAGGATCTATTATCTTGACCAGAAGTCAAACAAGAAAAACTTTTTAATCAGTTTGACTGTCTCCATAAGGATTTCTCCCTGAAATTGTTTGTCTAAAAAAGGTTTTAATTTCTTTTTTCCAAGATTTTTCCTCAGGGATTTTTCACCTTTATGAAAAGTAATCTCTTGGGCATCTTCCACCTCTCTTTCCTCATGTTTTATTAAAAGACACGGTGGCTTCAGTATCCAGAGTCCCCTGTGACTGCAGATGGAAGAGATTTTAGGATATGATTACTTGAGCAAACAATCATTCAGCCTGAAGTTTTCAACAGCAATTCTTGCTTACTATAAACCCCTTTATGTGAACTCCTCTTTTTTTCTTTTTTTTTTTTTTTAATTATTTAATAGTTTACACCAGGCTGCTGTGCTTTGGGGGAAAGGAGGCACCTTGCAGGGGAAGGTGGGCGCTTAAGGGCTTGGCACTTCCCTCACTCTGTGAAGAGGTGTTTGGCTCTGGGGAGGGTGTGCCTCCCAGAGAGCAGGAAAGTGTCTCAGCAGTCAGGGCATGGGGCAGGTGGGACAGAGCCTCCTTCTGCAGGGGAGGGGGGGTGGTGGGTCTGGATACAGGCAGGGGGCTCTTTGGAGTGCCTGGAGCCCCCAGGGCCAAGGAAACCATGGCAGCTTTTGATGATTTTCATATTGTATTTATAATCCTTGCTTGTGTGTTTAATATTCACCTCTAGTGCTTACTCACACAAGTGCTCGCATTAACTGTTGCATGTAATGGAATGGGGTGATAAACGCAAGGGCCAAGTTTTTTTGCTTCCACATAACACACAATATTGTGCTGTGTTTTGCTTACTGTACTACATTTTATTACTTGTAAGCTGTTTTTCTGGCCTGCTGACTGTTCATGCCTGCATCAATCTGAAGTAATTTCTGAAGTGAGGTTCTGCGGGTGACTGTACATTTATGAAGGATGAAATATATTTTAACTTTGGTACGGCATTTATTTTCCTATCAGAGTCAGTAAAGTCCTCTAGGAGAAAAAGAAAAAAAAAAATCACAATTTTTGTGCTGCACTTTATTTCTTTTCCATATATGCTGTGGCTGTTCATAGTTCTGGTGTGTTAGTGAGGCTATGGAATAACAATAATGATATACTTCTAAGGAAGTATTTTACTTTTTTATTATTGTTATTGTTATTTTTCTTTCCTCCTTGCTAGTTGTGCTAAAGTGAGCCATGCCTGAGCTTCTCTTTCAGATGCTCTTTCTGCTGCCACAATGTGGGTGTACACCTTGTCTGTTGCTGACAGTTTGCAGGGGCTTCTTGCTGTTTAACCAATGGAAGAGACTTGTTAACATAGCTGTTTCTCAAAGAAATGTTGAGGATTATTTATGGTCCATGAACTGTAATCTAAACAGTCATATAATTCAAGAGGATTGTGGTTTTTGACAGATCTGGTGCTGTGCCATTGAGGTAATGGGAAATTTTGTTACTGATAGAAGAGAGAAAGACTTTCTTTTTTATGTGAAAGAGGAAGTCATAATATAATTATTCTCAAAATTTCACATTTATCACCTTTAGTATATTTGTATCACTGTAAAGCTGTGTTCTCATTGACCTTCATTCTTTAATTCTTAAATTACACCTAGGAAAAGTACTCTTTTAAAAACACTTATTTGGGTCTAATTCATAAAATACAGAAATGACACTAAAGGAGTCTGAATATACGTATTAAATTTATCAGTAAGAATAACTAGTGTAGTACTTATTAAAATAGACTGCAATTCATATCTGTATTAGCATTGTTTATACATCAAACAGAATTTATCCAGATCCCAGGACATGGATTAACAGAGATCCACTGAAGGCAGGGGAACTGACTGTGTTTACAAATGTAAATATCTACTTACTTCTATGAATATCTGTCTTTGTATTCTTACAATATAACTCTTTTCATAAAAAAGCCACAAACTAAACCCCACCTTTTCAAAATAACAGATTTCAAAAACTATGTATCTAAATGAGGCACTTTGATAAATAAGAGGTGGGAAATTTTAATTTCATTTATTGTTTCTAGTGAATTAAATTGACTTGTTATTGTGGTACATCTTTTAGCCTCAGGTTCTTTCTTTTTCTCTCAAGCCAGGCCAAGAGTATAAACATTAAAGTACCATTTGTATAGCTAAAATTTAAATCACTGAGGGTCATGTAAAAACTAAACTAGTGCTGCCAATAACAAATTCTTGCAAAGGAAACTTTACTCCAGTGCAGTTAAAGACACTAATTAGGGAACTATGTGTCGACAACTGTTTCCAGGGGAGAGATGCATCTAATAGTAGGCTTCTCTCTCTCTGCTTCATATGGTGCAAGAATTTCAGATACCATTGCCTGCTTATTAGTTTGGAAGCTGATGATGAGACCTTAAAACTATTTTTAATTGCATTCTGTTGTGAACTTGTATGAAATACAGAAGGAAGAATGGCTTAGTGTACTTGTATAATAACTGGAAGCAAAGAGAGGCTGAAAAAACAAGCTTCCCAGCAGATGTGAACCATTCACATTTCTTACTACTTTGGGTAAGATCCTTTATGCTTTTCTGAGAAAAAGGATTAGTTTTTTTTTCCTGGATGATTCATAGGGGCACGATGCAGTTCTCCTAAAGGATAACATAACAGAGCATGTGTTAGCAAGCAGTGGAATTAATGAAAAGTAATTAAAGAAATTAGATCTTCACAGAGAACTGGATACTCTTCTTTCTCCTTAAGATAAAGGTCGTTGTCAATATGGAGAGAAAAGACCTTGGCAAAACATCCTTGCAGAAAGTAACATTTTATTATCACTTTGTTTTGTGATATCAGTCATCTGATTATGTATCCTTTGGTATGCAATACACTGAAAGGTAAAGGAGAGGTTCTATGGACAGTTCTAATTCAATTTGGGAGTTAGGCTTGTGTTCCCCCCACCACTCGCTTCTGTGTTGAATGCTGCCAAATTCATATGAGGTTTCCTGTGTTCAGATCAATTAAATTAGGATGTCTGGGTTTGTGCATAAACACAGGGACGTTTTTCTGTTGACTATTAAATATTTGGTTTCTATAGAACAAGTAAAAACCAGAATTCAAAGAGGGGAAATAGGCAATCAAAGTTCAAATTATAGTTTACACTACCTCTCTATTACATACAGTACTGGGATGCCCTGGTTCCCAGTTGCAAGAGATGAATACTAATGGAAGGAGTTCATAGGACAACGTGTTAATGAATTTCCTAAAGTTGATTCTTCAGGTCAAAAAGTAGTAGAAGATTTGAGGCAGGTCATTACTTTATTTCAATCTTATTACTGAAGATGGAATTCATATTTATTTTAATGAAGATATTTGTGGCTAGTAACTCAATAGACAGTAAAGAGAAAGAAACCTTTTCAGATGGCATGGCTTACTGCAGCTATGATACATTTTGATGAAAAAAGTGTGAATATAACAGCCTTGATTTCAGTAGAAGAAAAATAAAGCTTTGAACTGCAGTGAAACGGGTGGGTGTGTATGTGTGGGAGACACAGGTTAAGAGTTTCCTTTCACTCAGGAATTTACACAGAAATACACTCAGAAAAAGAACAATGAAAACATAAAGCAAGAAATGTTGCTAGTATAATGATATTTTTTATTAAAGGAGCAAAATGAAAGGCTAAGAGTAATGCCAGTTATAAGAGAAAGGGATTAGATTCAGTGTCTAGAATATTTTAAATGTCACCTAATTCTGTTGAAGAAGAAAAAAATGTCTTCCATCTGTTCATTGTTTAATTTACTGCTTCTTTCAAACATCAAGGTTATTGCTTTCTTTTTGCAATATTTATGTAAAATACATACAGTCTTGGCTGCAAAATCTGAAAACATAATATGAAACATTCCTCACTCTACTGTATCAGCAAGATGCAATATAGAAGCACACGTGTAGCTGGTAATCTTTTGAGGCCAGATTAGCTCTTTGGCACTAGAGGCATGAGTAAGTGTTGTTGAAAATGACTAAGGGCTTCTCCAGTGTATCCAGAATGACTACATCATACACATTCAGTAAAGTTCAAGGAAGATAAGCTTTGTCAACGGTTTCATGCAGGAGTGAATGTGTTTCATTCATGTGACTGGAAGTAAGACACCACTCTGTTATTGTGTAGAAATGAGAAAACTAATAATTTATGTTAATTTGTTTACAATAGTGGGGAGTGAACTCAGCTGAGAGAAAAACGAGACGATGGCAACAGAGCTGTTGTAACAGTACTCAGAAAAAAAGATATGAAGGAAATGCAGTAGCTGAAGTTTAATGCTGAGTTATGGTTCAGAGCTCTGGGACTTTCTTTTTGCCTTTGTCATTTTCTTGAAAATTTTCTGCGGGAAACTGAAAAACAAAATGGCTTTTCTGTAAAAGCATTTTATCAGTAATTCACAGCATGTAGTAAAAAGTCAATTGAAAATATTATTGTTTGAAAAGAAGTTAGAATCACAATAGAAAAGGTGAAATAAGAGGAAACCAGGAAGCATGTATCATACTTATTTTCCCCACAAAAATGGAGTGTAAATCAAGCTAGATGCAATAAGAATTTATGTCAAATTAAGTTTTTTATTTTAAATTTTCTTTGAATTTAATTTGATAGTTCTTGATAAGCCGAGCAACTCCGACTTGAATCAGATGATGATGGGTTGAATAGCATCTGCAAAGCCCAGAGTTAGTCCAGATATGCCAGCCCAGTGTTTCCTTCCAGACAAGTAAAATCTTCAGAGCAGAAGCATTATCTATAACCCAATCATTTTTTACTGTTCTTTCCGGAGTCATATTTGAATCACATTTTCAATCCAGCTTCACATTTCCTCTTGCATAATGTTTCCTTCCTGTCCTATGCTTGTACTTTACCAAGTAGTTACTGTGAACATAAAATGTAAGTACAGGCAGATTTGCAGGACCTTCCTTCTGCATTAAATCAGCAGCTATCCTCAACAGTGTTTCCAACCCTAAATACAGCAATTTCTGCTGATTCTAGACAGAACTTAATGAAGCAAAAACTGTGATCCAAGCCAATGGTAGAACAAAACCCTGGTCTAGATGTAGAATTGTACTTCCATTAGAAAGGGGCAGGGTTAGGCTTGAAATTGGCTTCATAAACCACTGGTCTTGGCAATATTAAAAAAGGAAAGAAAATGTAGTGTTGTTTCTTGCTTACTTACCTTGTCATTTCCTGAACTGGTTATGCTATATTTTTATAGCTGATTAAAATTTACATATTTCCTTTTCCTACTGAATAACTGTTATTTCATGCTGTGGGAAGCTCAGAGTCCATAAAGGCCACATTCTATGCCAATTTTGAGAGAAAGAAAGATCAAAAATTAATCCCTCCTGGTTATTTTATCATTAGTTCCATTCTGGTGTAAACTTTTCACCCTCATTTTTAGACAGGTTTATTCAGTCTTTATCTTATTTAGGTATCAGAAAACTCTGCCAACATTTTGAGAATTTACATAGTGCAAGACTACTTTACATCAAATGTCAAGCAGACTCCTGAATTAATGCTGTTGGCATACTTCAAAACTAACTAGAAACATTTTCCTTATGAGAAAACTGTCCTGTAGTGCTGTTATGTGTTCCATTCCCTGACACACTGTATTTAAAAAAAAAAGGAGTAAAAATCAAGCAACTCCCCTGCAACACCTCCCCAAAAAACCAAACAAACTAAAACAGCACTAACCCATACCCCTGCCTCCTAAAAAAACCCAAACAAAACACACACACACACACACACACA
>WEKY01036106.1:43696-59963 GCA_013390045.1 Picathartes gymnocephalus
AAAAAGAGCCACTAAACCCCAACAATAAAAAAATAAGCCTGCTTGCAATTATTTTGCTTCATATTTAAGTGAAGAGACTTTGGCTCCAAACTGACAATTCTATGTTCCTTTTTCCAGTCAGGTAGTTCAATGGCCCAGAGAGAGCCAATGTGATGCAGTTATTACTGTGATGAGAAAAGTAAATAGGGTGAATAAGATGTGGCTAGTGGATGGTCATAGAGTTAAACAGTTATTTTATATTGTTTATGCATCAGGAGAGAAGAGGGGAAAAAAACCATGGTTTTGTCATTTTACAAGTGTTCCCATAATTTTGATGTTTGGGCTTTTATTTAGTAATGCAATGAATTAAGAAAAAAAAGAAATGAAAGTTCTGCTTTAATGTCATTGTACACTGTGTGTTTCAACAAATGGCAGGAGATATTTCAAAAGTCTGTGTGAATGTCAGACTTCTTGTATTCTAATGAAAATTCTTATCCAAACTGCAAAATAATAAAATCTTACAGAATTGTTTGAGAAATGTATGTATACTGAGCGTGTGCTCAAATGACTGGTCCTGGCTGGGAGTGGGGAGGAAGGGGAAGAAAGACTTTGGATATGCACAGGTTATTTAGAATAGTTTAATATACTCCATGTGAGCCAGAGTTGATAAACAAGAAATTCTGCTATCAATGGCTCTTTCATTCCACCATGTTCATTGGTTTTCTACAAAATATTTTTACTCATGAAAATGTTTGAATACCACCAGATTCTCATACCAATACTGATCTTTACAGACAAAGGTATTCATATTCTGGTCAGGATTAGAGGGAGGACAGAGGCAGGTGATTTTATTGTGCGGGTCTGCCATAGGCTGTCTGACCAGGAGGAGCAAGACAATGAAACCCCCTACAGAGAGAGAGGCACAACCTTACATTTTCAAGCCTTGGCCCTCATGAGGGACTCCAACCACACCAACATCCTTTGGAGGGACCACACAGTAGGACACAGGCAATCCAGGAGATTCCAAGAATGCATTGATAATAACTTTCTTCTCAAAGTCCCAGAGGATCCAATAAGGAGAGGCTGTGCTGGACCTCGTTCTCACCAACAAGGAGGGGCTAGTGGGGAATATGAAGGTAAAGGATAGACTGGCTGCTGTGACAATTAAGCAATGAAGTTTGAGATCTGTGGGGAAGCAAAGAGGATAAAATCTCATTATCCTGGATTTCAGGAGGGCAGAGTTTGTTCTCTTCAAGGATCTCTTTGATAGACTATCTTGGGGATGGAGCCCTGGAAGGAAGAAAGGCCCAAGAGAGCTGAATGATAACATTAATGCATCCCTACAAACAGCAAATTGGGAAAAGAGATCTTGCACAAAATTAGACACAAACAGTTAGCTTAAAGAAGGTGGAAGTGCTGAAAGGTACCCTGGGAATAATACACAGAAGTTGTCTGAACAGCGAGGGAGCAGGTTAGGAAAGCTAAAACAGTGACAGAAGTAAATCTGGCCAAAGACATCAAGGGTAACATAAAAAGATTCTTTAGGTAAATCAGTGAGACAAGAAAGAATAGGGAAACTGTGGGTCCTGGATAGAGGAGACATGATTAGTCAGGAGAGGGAGAAGGGTCAGGTACACAATGGCTTTTTGCCTCAAAGTTCAAACCATTCTATGATTCTATGAATGATAATTTTATTCATGGCTAGGATACTGAAGAAATATAAAAAATGTCATATATTTTATATGCTCAGTGATACATGGGTGACAACTACTAACAGATTATTTAACTAAATTTTGGTTTTTTACATGTCAAGCAGCAATATGTATGACTTGCATAGATGTTTTTAGTAAGTAGCTTTGAATAAACTACAAATTCGTTTTAAAAAGTAATTTGATTAACTATGTTAACAAAAAAATTCTACACTAAAGCCTTTCTTTACCTTATGTTTGTAAAAGGTAATAGATAGAATATTGAAAATGGTGTAAAGAAAAAGTTACAGCTGCAAAAATTGATACCCTTTGAGTCTGATCACTTTCACAACATTTTTGTGTGTGCACTCTTAGTTTCTCTTACTCTCAGAAATTTGTAAATCCCTGGTGACCTGGTATTTGTCCAGTACTTACTGGAACAGTGAAAATCTCTCTATTCTGTTCAATGCCCTAGCTTTTTTTTTTTTTCTTTTTTTCATTTTCTTTTTTTTTTTAACTTTTTAATAAATAGTAACCCTCCATCATTTATATTTACTGTTGTTCTCCTTCATGGTTGTGTACAGTCTCCTAAGTTCAGGAAGAAATTTTGTATATGAATGAAGTGTTTCTTAAGAGTCTGCTGGGAAGTTTTTTTCTGTGCAGTGTCTGGTACCTAAAGAAAAGGTATGAATCAAAGGTGACTGCTTTTCTACAATGGCACTGCCGTTCTTGTGGGACTGTGTGCTGAAGGGTAAAAGCTTGGATCTCAGATCTGTGAAGCATTATGTCCCAGTCCCTAGGCAGTTACCCACAGAATATGTCTCAGAATTAGGGTCAAAGGTGT
Source organism: Picathartes gymnocephalus (assembly GCA_013390045.1). Lineage (NCBI taxonomy): Eukaryota > Metazoa > Chordata > Aves > Passeriformes > Picathartidae > Picathartes > Picathartes gymnocephalus. Next base: position 46,208 of record WEKY01036106.1, read on the forward strand.
CTCAAAGAAGTTGCCTGATGAGTAGACCCCAGGGAACACGACAGATTCTGAAAAACTCTGTCAAGTGCAAAATGTTCCTAAAGGGAACATTTGAGCTCAAAGAATGGTCCTTTGTTTCACTCGGAAGTTTCTAAGGGGTCCTAACAGCTACTGGCTGGTATGGGACCAAGAACAAAAGAGCAGTGTTTCAGATGTGCAGTTTGTTTTGTTTATTTTGTTAGTTTGCAGGTTTTGGTGATTGGTTTTTTATCCACCAGCAATTATCGATGTGCTAGTAACAAGCACAAAGATAATTGTTTTAAGTAGGTGGAAGGAAGATCAGTGGGGTGGACTCTCTGTGACACTATTTGTGTAATGGACAGATGTACCTAAGACTCAACTCCCTGTGCTCTAAAAAACTATTTAAAAGTGGAAGCTCTGATGGAAGTGTCACTAGGAAAGACTTCCTTACTCCTTTTTTTTCCTTTGGGTTGAAAGTTAGGAGCAGGTAGCACGGGAGGAGTGAGCCGGTGCCCGCAGTGAGCCTGTGCAGAGGGGTTCCTCTGGCGCTGAGAGCGCGGGCGCCCTGCGGGTGCTCCTGGAGGCGGTGGGGTCCGGCTGAACTGTGCTCAGCACCCCGGCGAAGGGGAAGTGGAGCACCAACTCTGTTACCAAAGTGCTAGCACAGCTCAAGTATGCTTTCGGCGGGAACAACAACAAAGTTTCTTAACTTTATACAGATGCCCTGCACACTTTTAGTCTGCCGCGGTTAAGTCTGTGGTAAAATGTAACATCTGAAAGCAAACATGCTTCACAACTGCTATAGAAAACAGTGAAATACTTGCTCCTTTGTCTCCCTTTCAACTAGATATTGTTACTTGTGTTACTTCGTGTTCCCTCCCTTCACCTCTACTTAAAGAGGTATAGAACTCTGCTTTCTATTTATTTATTTATTTACTATTTATTTATCAAAACGGATTTTATTTTTTTTTTCACTGAGAGATTGGCATAGCAGGCACAAAGTACTTAGAAATTAATCAACAATAAATCTGCAAGCCATACAGATCTTTTGTTTGTTTTATTTGAGGTCTTACCATGGGACTAAGTCTAATGTTAACAAATTAGTAGTTTTTAGTATTCTCACTACTGCCTGTGTATGCAAAATATGATATCCTATTGCATTCAGGAGAGAGCTGTGATTTTGTAAATTCTTGAATGCTGTGCTAGCTTTGATGTAGAAGGAAGGGTAAATCAAACTGACATACTCAGCAGAAGTTTATTACCATTTGTAAACCAAGTATTTTATTAGTGTTAATATTTATTTATTTTAATTTATTCTTTCCTCTTATTCCACTCAACTGATCATTCCTCAGCAAAGATGAACGTAATAAGCAGAAGCACTGAAAGTCTCCCATGGTGGCTCTGGGAGCACTCTGGGTACAATAATTTCAAAGACACTCAAAGCCCACAGTATGGTAAAGGCAAGTACAAAGAAACCAGTGTGAAGAGGTGGAAAAATAAAGTTGAAAAATCTCTGAGTTGACATGTTTTCTCTTCATCGTTAACAGTACTGTGCTGTCTGTCAACTGGAGAAATCTCAAAGCCCTGGCAGTAGCACTAATTTAATCCAGTGGTAATTTATGTGCCACTGAAGAAGGGGTCTTTTTTTAACATGAAGAAATTACTTTGATTATATAATTGAATGGCAGGATTCATTACTGGGAAATGCCACCTGTGGTGAAAGATTTGTTCTAAATCCACTTCTACTGTGGAGTAGCAGATTAGTGCAGCATAAGTCACTCAAGAAGCCATCATGAAAATTATAGGTGGAATAGACCCAATAAACTATGTAATCCAATGCCATCAGAGTATGATTGTTCTTTATAATGTATTTTGTACTGTCAGTGCAATACGAAATGGCTCAGATATGAATATTTACCTGCTATTATAGGAAATAAATGGAATTATAATATGCTAATGGCAGATTCTGACCACGGCTGCTAGAAAAGTATTAGTACCACTAGGATTAGCTAGTGTGTTTACAGTGTAGTGAAGTTCAAGAAGTTTCAAATATTCTGTATAGTGCAGAATGTATAGTGAATTCTGAACCAAAATGACAAGGAAATACTGCTGACTCTTTCTATGCTAAGTCCACAATTGAAGGGTCTGATCTATATGCAAGAAAGCAGCTACCTAAAATGATAATGCGCTTTGACTTTGACTAGAGAAAACAGATAATTTAATTCTTCACGTCCCTCTCTTTTTTACTGAAGTAATGCAAAATTCTGGTTAATAGTCATCTCTAGGTGAAATTAGTCAGAGATGGTTTTTTACCCTGAAATGAAAGTAAAAGTAGGATAATCTGAGCAATTATTTCTTCTGTTTAGATTTACACTTTTATTTATCCTGCTGGGTTGAACAAAATAAACTTCATTACTGTTTAGCATCTTTACTAAAGATAGTATTTAAAAATAATTATTTGAGTGACATTTATGAATATTTTCTGTTAGGGCAAAAAAAAAAAAAAGGAGATGTAGAAATGTTGTTTTGATCATTTTTAAATGAAGCATTTCAACTTCTTTTGCACAGGTGTACTTTTCCTTTCAATGTGACTGAAATGAAAAAGAAGGCTAGAAAGAAAGCATTAACTAACCTGGCATTAAACAAAACATTACATTTTTGTTGAGCAAAAGGCTTCATTCCATTTCAAACATTTTTTTCCCATTTGAGAGAACATAAAACTTCCCAAAATACTTGTTTGTTCTGTTTTTTTCACTTTGCATAAATACCCAGCTATTTCAGTTCAATGCAAAATGAGTTGATTTTAGGTCTCCGGTAATTTTAGCCAGACTGTAAAACCCATTGACAGACCAATGGTATAAATAATCTTCTTTTAAATTTTAACATGTTTCATAAAATTATTATCTCAAGTCTTGCTGCTTGTCTCACTCTGAACTGAGAAAAAAATGTGATGTATTGCTCTACTGTAGAGCTTTTGTATAAGTTCCATAACTCTGGAGTAGTAATCATTCAAGCCTTGCTATTAGATTAGTACCAACTGCACTCTTTACAGGTTGCAAAACGGAGTGAGAAGAAAGCAGTAGTCCAGGAGAGATCAATTCATATCTTATCTTTGCATAGTGTGAATATTCCCCTTAATTTCTGCAGTTTCTCATTACACATGTGAATAGAAAGGGCATGAATCTAAAGTTACAAACTAGCATGAAGCAAAGATAGTAAAAGAGGTCAAATCTCATAAGTCTTGGTTTTAAATACTAGATCAAACTGGAAAATAAACTTTATTTTAAATTATGTCACAATGGACTGCTTGATGGTATGAGTCATGAATAAAAGGTCAGAGTCACTTTTTATAATTACCTATTGAGAAACTTAAGTGTATTTTGAATAAAATTGTTAGTATTATGAGGTATACAGCTTCAAAGCTTGAGACAAATTGAGTCATGGAAGCACAATAGTAATGAGATCCAGTACTGAAAAAAGCCTGGCACTTCAAAGATAATTAGCTTTTCTATCTTTTTTGACCTAGAGGCAAAAACAACACAGCTGTCAGTCTTAGAATGGCTCATAGTAACACTCATTTTGAAAACTCACTTTACTTTTTTCCAATATTCATAAAACTTTAAAAGTGAAGGAGAGGGAATGAACATAATTCATCTGAATAATTCTGCTAAAGAGTTTCATAATTTTTTCTATTGTTATCTTTTAAAATGAAGGGCTTTGAAGCAAATTTGAGGCTATGAAATCCAAACAGTCTCCAGTCTGGAGACTGGATGATTTGTTTACTAATAGAAAAATACTATTCTTACTTTTCTGTTGTATGTGATAAAAGCATATATTGCTACTCATGGCTGCTTATAACGATTTCATGCAGATAACTTCAGCTACTAAGAATAATTGGTACCATCTAAACTGTCAAGCTAGTGGAAAAATGTATGACCAGGTGCTTCAAATGTAAAATAATGGGCCAAAATCAACTTCTCTGCCAAATGAACTCCCCTCCCTGACATTACCTGAGAACCTTTTAATCATCTGCAAAGAAAGTTATTGAACTGTCTCCAGAACATCCCTAATTAGTCTAGAGAAATGCTAGACTATCACACATATCAGATGGGTGCTTAGAATTAAGGTCATTGGCACTCCCCCAAATAAACCAGGCTCTTGGAGTTCTCCTGGTTCCTAGAATGCATAGCCCAACACAGCAGTGGGCAGCCCAGGTACCTGAATGGGGTGCTCTCAGAAAAAGCATGGTTACTAATGAGATGCTGGAGCTCTGGCAATAAGCACTTAAAAGGGATGCCTGAAGATTTTGGTGTCTTCACAGTAAAAAAAAAAATGAATGGTGCCTTGAAAAGAACGGTATTTACTTAGAACACACACACTCTCAAACATACAGAGGGGATGTGTGTATGTGTATGTATATGAAAATAAAAAATCAGTCCAAAGAGGGTTCATTTGGCAAATTTTTACAGTGTGGTATTAGTTTGATAATTCTCATTATGTAAGATCATCACTTAAATACTATGAGTACATTTTAATGCTTCAGACAATTCCTAGACTTGAAAATTCTTGCTCTGATTATTAAACAGATGTGACATCAGCTCCAGATTCTGGAATCTAGGTTTGTCTCTCTGTTTCCTACTTGAAGGGGACAATAGAAATGAAAGTCTGAGACAGAGAAAGAACTGAAAGGAAGTTTATTGTAAATTGAAAAGACTGGCAAACTTCTGAGAGAATTTGTTCCCTCGCATTTATGAATTCAAACTACTACTGGCGTTAGCAGTTTTAATAACACTTTGATTGCCTATCACTGGATCTTGTTTTATTTTGCTTAGGGTTTCTTATCATGCATGTTCTGGTAAAAATAAATGAAGAAATTATCATGGCTGAGGATTCCTTGTGGAATATTGACTTATGGTTTTTTAAAAATCATGTTGCTGAAACAACACATGTTGAAGGTTAAACTGTAGAAATTACTCATCAAAGTTGTTGTGTTTCACCTTTGAGCATAGTAATGGAATAGTTAGAATTATGTGAATGCCATGAAATAGGATCCAGATCTGGAAAGGACTGTTGCCTTGTAGAGAGGATCTGAACAGAGAGCAAGCCCTTTTTGGGCTCCTCCTCAAAGTGATTTTGGAGGAGCTATTGCTTGCTTAGATTAAAGATAAAGCAGAACACAAGTGTTCAGCAGCTCTAATGGAAAGTTTGCTTTTTTGATCTTGTTTCAAATCACTATCTACCACTCACTCTGAATACTGGTTCTCCCAGCAAAAGTCAACAACAGCATCACTTCCAAGTATGACATCATTTTCTCTATTCAGAAACCCTATTTTTAGTTATTTATTTGATGTCAGTGGAGATAACAGGAATTGTCTTTGCCTAGTAGATATCTTTGCAAAAAAAATACCCCAAACCCACAATAAAGCCAAACATCAAAAAAAGGAAAGGTTAGTTAAATATATCTCCAAAATATTGCTCCACCCCATTGTCATCCTGCATGTGTTTATTCTTTCCCCATTGTTTCTTAAGTATCAGTTTTCTAGCTCCTTAGAAAAATTTCCTTGAGAAGTAAAAAATACCCTTTGAGGAAAGTATAATATTTTTGTTTATATTTAAAATTCATAAATATCCACGTACAAAAATGTGTCTGTTAAAGTTAAAAAACAAATCAATAAAAGTTGTCTCAGATTACTATTTTTGTACTTTATTTGTATCACCCTACATCAGTACATCAGTATTATAAATATATATATATATATATAAACTAGAATGATTTTCTAATAGTTCTAATTCTGAAACAGATTTTTTGCTTTAGTATTGCCTCCTGTATTAGCTTCCCCACTTATAATGTAATTAACAATTTAATCTGTTATTCGTCAAGTTCAACTTGGAGGCTGGAGTAGTCCTTAAATATTTTTACGTTGAATTAATCTTTAGTAACTTTGAAGATTGGTTTTGAACACTCTGGGAGTGTTCCCCAGATCAAAATGAAATACCTGGCTGTCACTTACTTAGGCTGGGCCATAATCAGTCCTACAAACACTAGGCACTTCCTTAATCATTAAGTAGAGCACTTTCCCTTGATCAGAAAGGGAAGGTTAAACTTCTTTTTCTCCATGAGCATAACAGCAATTAGAGATCCTCCTCTTCCCTGGATCTTACTTTCCCATTTCAAGGCTTTATTCTTTTAAACCCTTGCCTCAGAACATGAGCAGGACATAGTTGGAGATGGAGAGACAGAGAGCCTGCAATGAATCATGGCAACAAAATAAAGCAACACCCTGCAACTTGCTTCAAAAGTATACAGGAAACATTCTTCAAGACCTTTTCTTTTCTCCTGATTGATATAATGCAATAAGACAGGAGCAGCAGGTTCTGTTAAACATGTGTTTTCAAAGACTTTTAATAGAAATATTTCATTCTATCCACACAGTGTTAAGTGAGAACTTTCATGAAAAAGTAATGGGAACTAAAGCTGTAGTCAGCTGTAGGTCAGGAAGCAACCTCTGATGAATGAGTCTCTGTAGGCTTTCACGAGCACTAGAAGACTAAAGTTCATGTATGTGTTGGGATCAGGTGACTTTTATAGACAGATAACTTGTTAAGGATGCAGATGTGTACTGAATTGAAGCATAGTTTTAAGGATGAGTTCACTGGATGGTGATATGTTTTGAAAGTCTTGGACCCAAGCTGCAAATTGCATGTTTTCAGGTTTCACCCACTACTGAATATTCATCTGCAATCTAAATATTTAGGCACTGATCTGCTTTTGTTTGCAATTGAAGAATAAAAATATTGCAGGGGTTGGGGGTGGACGTGGGTTAAAGAACAGTATGTGAAGCTCCTTATGAAAAAAAAAAAAAGAAAAAAAAATTGTTTTTGTGCCTCAGTTTCTGTTTCTCTAAAGTGCCCTGTCGCAAAGTGATCCTGCTTCTTTGATCCCTAGAATCATTCTATATGAGTCACTACTGTTTTCTGACTGTGCACTTGAACACAACTGAAGTGTGGCATTTAGACAGGCAGCAGGAACACTTTAGCACAAACAAGACTCTACAGTGTGGGTGCCACATGGAGTTGCCGAACCCGTCTCCTTGTCCTGACCTTACAAGGATGTCAAGAACTTCAAATAGATGAGGTGCTGCTGCTGCCTTTTCAGGAAAAACACTGACTTCATATGCCACCCAAGGGCAGGTATGTATTGCATCTTTCTAAAACTCAGGTGACTGTTCTGAAATGTGTGGCTTCACAAAACTACACTGAAAGCAAGAAATATCCTGGCATGTGTATGTGTGGAATGTAAGCAGGGATGTGTGCTTCGGTCTGCTGCTTGGCTTACATTCCTCAGGCAGAATAAATATACAGGTACTGTGTCTTTTGCAGCCTTCATGAGGGACAGAAAGGAACAGTCAAAAGTACTGTTCTTTCATCCACACTGAAATTACTATAATTTATTTATTTGCATTAGCCCAAGGAAGGGGGTTGATTTCTAAAGTGCTAAGCTCATCTCACAAATTAGCAGACTGTTTAGTCCCCCCTTTACTTGGCAAAGGATATGTATGCACATGTAAGGTGATGACTTGCTGACTGCCTTACAATGACCACAAGGATATGGTGTCAGATTCATATAAAAAGAAACAGATTTTAAATTTTTGTGAAAGTCTGTGGCATTTTGAAGGATGAGGAAATCACAGGAAGGAACAGAGAGACAATAATGGCAGATTGATAAAAATTTGTGTTTAAAAGTACAAAATCACAATTTTAATATCAGATATGCTTTTTTGCTATGTATGGTACATCATGTTGTTGCTCTATAGTAAATACTAAAGGATACCTTGTCTTAGGATTTTCATCTTGGATGTAATTTGAGAGTTATTTCTTTTTAGTATTTTATAATTCATGCCAGTTGAACTTGGCTGAATAAATACCTACTGAACACTGAAACAAAAAAAGGGCAAATTCATAAGTGAATAACTTATATGGTGAAATATTTGTAGCATAATCTTTTTACTGTCACCTCCTTCAGCTGATTGTTGTGCATATCTAAAGCACCTCTAAAGCTGTGAAAAGAATTTTGCTATATTCTTCTGGGATTGCATCAGGGTTTTAGTTCTTATCCTGCAAGCCTGTAAGTAACTCTTTTCATAATTTGGAGCATTGAAGTATTTCTAAAAAATTAGGTAGGATGTGTGTATGCGTTCTTAACAAACCCTACACTTCAAGTCCGCATACAGCAGCAAACTGATTTCCTCTCTCTCAGATTCAGGGCCTCAAACTGTCAGTGTCACTAGTGAAATCACTGTTCAACAGCTGCTAGCAGGAAGTTCTGAATACCAACTTTAATTAACAACTTTATAAATAAACAGTGTCAAGGTTATGCACTTAATGTACAATTCTCTGACATCTGGATAAAAAAATAGTGCATCTATTTATTTTTTCATATTGAAGTCTTAAGAAAAAGAACTTCCAATATTTTTGACCCAACTAGCAATGCTAGTACTTTCCAAACTATTAAATTCCATCAAGACTCTTTCATTTCTGACAATGACCAATACTTTGAGGAAGCATTATAGAAGTTATTTCCAAGAGCACTATAAAATGCATTGCTGTCTATCTGTGATGATCTAAGATGAAAAGACTCAGAGGACTGAGGCTTAGCAACAGAAAGAATCTGTTGAAAGGACTAGAAAGTTCTGGGACTTGCATCACTGCAAGCAGCTAATTTTTTCCCCCACATGATTCATTCACCAGGTGCGTTGTAGTCAATGGCTCTGCAAACAGCTTGTGGATCCTTGAGTCTCAGTGCAAGGCTACGTGACGTGAGAGAACACCACCTGAGGAACCAGGAGCAGCGGTAGCTTTGGAGACTCTTCCCACTGCGTGTGACAGGCATGTACCTTCTAATGGAGGCCTTGTGGAAAAATAATCTGTAAGCCTCACAATCACATCATTCCTTTTCTGTGGTATTGAGTGAGAATTTTTGCAACTGTAGTTACTGTCTCAGACTTTGTCTCCAGGTTTGAGTGTAAGACAGCAATTAATAACTATAGGGAAAAAACCACAAATTCTGCCTAATGTAGGTGCATATGGTTCAGAAGAGACAAACTGATTAAAATACAGCCAGCCTTACAATACTGTGTAAAGTATACAAAGCATAGCTCCATCACAGGTTGGTGCTGATCTGTGGGAACCTGGATGACCAGTAAGTCTGTGTATCTCTGTATCTAATTCCTCATTTAAATTATTGCAGGGAACAGAAAACCAAGGTATAAAAATATTTTAAAATCTTTTTGGTTGGATTTTTCTTCTTTTTTTTTCCTTTTCCTTTTTTCTTTTTTCTTTTTTTCTTCTTTCTTTTTTTCTTTTTCCTCTTTTCTTTTTTCATTGTCCTTTTTTTTTCTTTTTTCCTTTATCTTTTTTTCTTTTTCTTCTTTTCTTTTTTCATTATCCTTTTTTTTCTTCTTTTTTCTTTATTCTTTTTTCTTTTTTCTTTTTTTTCCTTTTTTTTTTCTTTTTTTTCTGTAGTGGTGTGAGAAACTAGAATATAAGAGAACATAGTAAAAAATCTCAAAATATTGGGTAATCAGTGATTTGTGCATGATGCCATTCATTTCTGAATGATCTGATTGGACAATTAATGCAAATGTATTTAGTGACACAAAGAAGAAAGGTATCTGTATCTAACAACCTTTCTAGGCCAATGGAAATTCTATAAATGAAGCAAAAAAGAAATCCATCAATAATTAGATCCCAGATTTCAAAACAGAGGTACTTGGCTGTTAGCATATATTTCTGGAAATTCAGTAGAGGAATGGGGCTTGGCTATAAGAACCTATGACGCTGGTATGGCTAGGCTGACAGAATTGTTTGATTCCCACTGAGAGAGGCAGTCTCATCTGTCCTCACTCTGCTTTGCCCACTGTTCTTTCTAAACCTTAGATGAGTAGTCATTTTGGCATGTATCTGATCTCTGCCAGTTCAACTCTCAGAAAATATAGACTTTTTGTGTTTTTATGATTCTCTGCCAAATTATGGAGTAGTGCCTGCTTACTGAAAAGCCAGAGGAGTGCTTGAGCTGGTGGGAATTGATGACCAGGAGCTGGGGTGGGTTGTGAAGTGGAGAGACCCTTCTCACAGCAGCTGGATGATAGGTCAGCACATCAATCCTGTTTAAACACAATTGCAGGTGTAAATTTAGCCATACTGGTTCTTTTTGCACAGTCTGTCTTTACTGAAACAAGATTTAATTTGATGTATTTTTCAGTCTTTTGTTTGTAGCTTAAGATTTTATTTATAACCTTCTGTCACTTGCACCAAGAGCTCTTAGTCCCTTTGAGGTTGTTCCAGATCTCCAGCATGCACCAATTCACTGCTTGGTATTGCAAGGAATTATATCAAACCTGAATAAGGAATTATATCAAACCTGAATGTTGGCCAGTGTCAAGGAATGCAGAGTTTTTAATGGTTTTGAGAAATACAGTCTTTCCTGCTTTGCTGTAAAGGCATTAATGAAGTATCAGAAATCTCTACTCTCCAGTAGGACTAAGCCCTCAGTAAAAAACCAGCTGAAAATATATTTTTGCTTTGTGACTTCAGGACTGAGCCTTAAAGAGCTATAAATCAGCAGTGTCAGCTTAGTAACAGCTGTAGGAGGTTGAGAGCCGAGAATTATGTTCTTCCCTAGGTTATATTCCTTCCAGGACTATGAATAAAAATGGCCTTTGGTGCCAGTTTATGCTAGCAAATTAGTTCATCACCAAGTTGTTTTCACTCTCTAAGGACTGATTCTGGGGCCCAGAGTCCGAAGCAGTATGTTTAGTCTGTCTGCTTCTAGGAAATGTACTCCAAACTCCACACATTTTAGGTGGGTACTTTGTGGAAGCTTTCCCTCACCACAGAAACAAACACAAGTGCCTCTCCAATAGAGCAGTGAACAGGATCCTACTGTACCTCACGCATCTGCTGCGGATACACTTGCCTCTCCTCACATCCCACCAGTCTGGTTTGGTTAGCACCTAGTAAATCCTAGAGAAACCTTCCCTTGCACATTTGGTTTACAGTGAAATTCCCATGTCTTTGGTAGTAGTCTTCAGGCAAACATCTGTGTTCTTAGTGTCAGACAACGAATTGCTTTTCACACATTTGTGAACATTTTTCCTTTAGGTTAATATCACATAAACACAGTTGCTTTTTTAGTTACCTGATGACTTTTGACTCGGCAGTGATTTTCATATGTATTTTTATCTTCTTTTAAAACTAAATTTCATCTTATTGTCAACAGATGTCATATTGATCTTTTAATTGCATTTCACTTAACTACAAATAATCTCATAACAGTTTTCAGATGCTGGCTTTTGAACACTTTTCTTTCTCTCTGTCAAAACACGAAAAAAAGTATTCTGAATCTTTAGCTTCAACTGTATTACTTTCCATATATTTCTCTGTCTGCTGAAAACATTATTGTCTCTTGGTATTTATCACCCTGAAAGCAGTGTTTTACACAGATGTTCCATCTCTAAACCACACACATATACACACAAAATTTGTGAAAGAAGAAAACTAAGATATATCTTTGTATAAGGGGTAGAAGTATAAGAACTTCTCATGCAGCTAATCTGGGTGAGCACGATGTGACTCTGGAACTCAATGACAAGCATCTAGAAAACTCAATACATTTTTTATGCATAAATTGACTTTTTGAATCTTTTCAAAGGTCTTGCTGTATAACCCCAGATAGACCATAAATATCTTCTCATCCTTCTTAAGAAAATATAATTTTTCTGTGTCCAAACTTCCTTTACCTTAACTGAAATATATGGAAAAGAATCAGATAAAGAGCTGTTTCACCAGTGTTTTCAGTAGCAGATTTTGTTACTTCATTCTTCATGCACCTTGTAGTCAGTAGAGACTGAGGTAAGATATTAGGCTGACAAAAGTTAGACTTGCCTCCTGTTAATATTGGTATACTACTGATTTTGAGACAAACAACTTTTATAAAGCTGTGACAGACTTTTCAAGGCATTGACTGTTTCAATTGAGAGATCACTAGGAGCTCTCTGCTGTTGGACTACGAACCTCTGCTCTTGAGGGTGAAAATGAGTGTTATCACAGTAAATCAGACATATGCTGAATCAGTAGTACTGAGGCTTTTTAAGTTTTTAAAGTTTGGCAGGTTCTCAAGGAGTCTATTGATTTGTGACATTAAGGTGTCACACGCTCCCCACTTCTTCTTGTCCATTGTAAAATATCAGCATTCTCATCATATGTGTGAGAGGAAACACAAGGATGAAAAGGCTGTAAGGTGGACTGGACATTCTTGGCACTAACTTCACCTGTGTACTTCACAAACACAACTCAGAATCTGATGTTATCAGTCTTTGGAGACGTAACACCATATATTGTCCTCTCACAGCAGCCTTTATTATACTGCAGTTAACAGCAGTGGGAATTTTGCTGTAGACCCAAGGGAAAGTGTAACCACAGAGCTCATGGAGCAGGGTCCACGCAGCAACTTCTCTCTGTGATGTGGCATGGAACGCACATCTCATGGTGTGCTCCATGGGCAGTGGGAGGGCTGCATCTCTCTTCCCTTCTCCTCCTCCACATGATTCTCCAATCTCAGTCCCACAGTCCATTGTAAAAGTCCCAGTAGGAACACTTAGACAAATTATTTGTAAGAACAGTGTGGCAGTGCTGTTCTGAGCTGAAACTGAAAGTTTTCATTCAAAACTCAAAGTGGAGAAAGAATAGAGGAAGAAGAAAAAGGAAGAAAATTGAGGAGAAAATATGAAATTTTTTTGGTTTGATTTTAGAAACAATTTTCGTTTCTGAGTTTATGTGAACATTTCCTGTTCTAACCTTTACCACCCCTGTCAAAAAATAATATATTATGTTATAATACATGTGAACTTAAATTTTTGCAACAATAATTTAACTTTAAATTTGACCTTTTTTTCTTGATGTAGCTGAAATAAGAAACAACTTTTTTTCATTTTCTTTTACATTCATTACACCAGGTCTATCTTTAGCAAAAAATGATAATACACACCCTTAAAAACATCGCAGAAATTTTAGCAGCTGGTGTGTTTTTAATCAGAAATATTGTAGTCTAATAAGCGCTCATAATTTGAAGGTCTCACAGATTAGTTTGTGTTTCAAACCACACTTTATTTATAAGATTTATATGAATTTGGAATTAATTTCATTACATGAACTATTGGCTTCCAGTAGTCATTACTGAACAGTTCTGAAGGTCACAAATAATTTTATAAGAAGTAAAAAAAAAAAAAAATCATCTTAAGTAGCAGATTTTGTCATCTGCTTGGTAAAATTGACAAAAATAAACTGAAGGAGAAAGATGTGTTTATTCCCCTTATTCAAAATTGTGTCATGCCACTTACCCAGTTAGTGGATGAACTGGGTAGTGACAACAGAGAAAACAAAACCTGTGTATATGAAGTTACTGTTTAAGGTTTTATAAAGAGAGTGAAAAAAGGGAGAGCATAGATTATGTAAAAATAATTTTGTAAGAAAAAACAGGAATTCAGAAGAACAGAATCTCATCTGTGCTTTATTCAAAGAACTGTAAGAGTTTTTGTGGTACCTCCTCATTCTTGACATAGCAGTGGATCTGAACCTGGCTGTCTGCTTTGTATTCTGGATGGCAACATGAGACTTTCCATATTTTGATTAAGAACTTGGAAAGACTACTAGATGACCTTGTCTCTATGACATGAGCTATGAAAACACCTATCTAGGA
>WEKY01036108.1:8971-64618 GCA_013390045.1 Picathartes gymnocephalus
GGTAATATGCTATCATTGCAGACTCTGTGACAACATGGGAATTGAGCCTATCCTGTCCCTATTGCCCTCTGTCTTCTCTTCTAGCACTCTAACAGATGCAGCTTCTGATGTCAGCCAGGGAACTCAGCAAGTGAAAATAAATGCAAGTCATTAAAATTGCCAAATTTTCTAATTTATGTTCCTGCACACCTACTAATATTTACATTTCTAAGCCTTGCTTCCTCAGCTTCATTCTGGGACATTCATCTCTGTGAGAAAGCTAGTCAGCTACCTACATGAGCTGATTTAATGCTCCGTGGCTAAGTGTTCTTTTTCTACTTTTGAAACATGGCTCCCTGGGAAATAGGATGCTTTCTTCATGCATGCAGCCTCATGCTTTCAAAAGGCCACATACAAAATTGTTTGAACTCCGAAGTACAAGTTGCCAAATATGAAATATGTGGTACAGAATTTCTAAATTCTCTATTTTGTTCCCCTTTGCCGGAGAGTTTTGTGTCTATAGAATTTCACTCTTGTGCAAAATAAAAGTATCTCATTTATCACTTGCCTCTTTGTTCTCCAGGTGAAAACAAGGTGTTTTTAGCTCAGGAGGAGAAAGTGTGACCACAGACCCTAGCTGAGCCTGCCTGGCCTGGGGTTGAGCTGCTTGTCAGCAAGGCAAGGCACCTGGCTTGGAGTTGTGTTTCTCCTGTTAACTTGCTGTGAGACTAGAAGAAAATTAATGCATCCCCCCGTGCTCCCACTTCGCCTCTGTCAATTTGAGGTGTTAAACTCTTTGATGTGATCCCTGTCTGTGTTAATGTATTGTGCCAACCTTCCCCGGGTGGACCTTTCTCAGGAAACACTGACTGAGTAAATAACGTACTAAACAGGCACTCTGGAGTCCTCTGCTCTGCTTCTGAGTAACCCCAGGCAAATTATCAACCCTGACTTCTTATTTGGCCTTTCAGCACAGCAGGAACAATGTTATTGACCACTCTGTAACACTCTTTGAGACTTACGTGTGAAAAGCAATAAAAGACAGACAATCCTGTAAAATGCCTAATAATAACTGAGCTGACCCCCTGCTTCAACAAGGTTGAGTGTTTCTAGAGCATTTTTAGAAACTTTTGCAAAGATATTCTCCCTACACAACTGGTTAGCTTCCTTAAACTGTCAAAGGTTCAGTGCTATTTCAGCTTTATCTCCTGAATATTATTATCACTTATTCTGCTTAACAGGAATTGTTGATGTTTCCTATCACTTCTTTCATGTTGCATTAGTGATTCTGTCATCCTGCTCTCTCTTGATGACTGATGGATGTTTTAGAAAATGGCCTGCCAGTCTCTTCAAGTTGACAAATCAGGGAACAGGGCAGCAGACACACAGCTGCCCCAGCTTTCCTGGGGAGAAACACTCAGGTCTTGTAAAGAACAATAGTAGAGAAGAGCTAAGACTGCATCATTCTTCTCAAGTTTTTGCAAAGCCCCTTCCTTTCCAAATAAGTTTCAGAGATGATTCAGACACTTCATAGCAGACTTCAGTCTGCAACTTTGATCCAGCATGACCTCCATACCTTTCCTTTGATTTCTCTTGCCTCTTATATTCTTCTTTGTATGTTAAAATACAGCTGATGATATAGGATATCAGATTTGTCTGAACCTTGCCATAGTCAGTCACACTTCTGGGCACCTCCCCAAAGCTGGACCTGGACCATAAGCCTACAGGAATCAGGATGGCATCATTCATCTTTCTTGTAAACAGGGAAAGATTGAAACATTTCCGTTATCAATTGTATTTCATTACTGTTACATTTCATGGCCTTCCTGTCTCTTTAATTATATTCTCACTGAATAAAATGAGAATAATTCCATCATTTTCAGAGGATATTCTCCTGATTTACAGTGCTGTAAGAGAACATTTTGAAATGAGCAATTATGTATCATATTTTACAGTCTTACGTTGCTGTGAAATGACAGTGCACCCTAAGTAGCTCTGGGATGAAAAATAGAAAACATATCACTGAATTCTACTTCCACTGCAAACGCACTGCAAAGAAAGGGAGCAAACACTTCCTGATTGTAAGGAACCCTTTCAGCCTCTCTCCCCAAAGATGCAGCCCAGAAATACTGACAGATTCTAAAGCTGCTGTTCAAGAACATGGAGAGCCTCCTACTGAGCAGTGCACCTCCAGCTACTTCATTAGGTACTCAATATCCAACCCTCTGCACACCCTCTGCATAATCTGGATGCAAGCCACCCTAGGATCAAAAAGTTTATGAATCAAATGTCAAATCCACTGCCTATTCTTTAAGGAAAAGCACAGGGAAAAGCTTCACTGGTTGCACTGAGGGAGGATACTACTCTGTACAAAGATGTGTGTTTTGGAATAGTGACTGAGAGGAGGTGTACACATCTCCTCAAAAACATTAAGGAAATGCAGGATGGTATCCTTGAGAAAGAACTGGGGGATTAAAAAGAATTTTCCTTCTAATTGGCCAGACCTTTTCTGCAGCCTCTGCGATCCACAAATTTCAGTGGAGCTGCTCCTTTGATTTTGATCAGTGCATTAATCCTCCCAAACTATGATTATAGTCTTCTTTTAAGTTTTGTTTATTGGGAGTAGGTTAAAAAGTTAGAGTGCTAGGCCACACTTTCATACACAGTTCATGCTGGACTTCGTACAAAGAACAAATTCAGTAAGAGAAAACAAAACTGCTTCTGTATCAGGGTCATAGTTATTTAGAGGATGGAAAGTCTGGGGCAAAATCAGCTTGAACCTGAACACCATCACCAGCATCACTTCAAGGTACAAAGAGTATAGGGTGACTTACAGAGAGGAGGTCCAGCTGCTAACCTGAATTTTAAAACAACTGGACTTCTCTGAACGTCCTAGAGGATAGATGGCAGTGTCTCAGCTACTTTTATAGCAATGTATTTCATAATATTTGAGACATTAAGGGCTTAGGGGATTTTGTGAACACTGGAGAAGGCAACAGTATGCTTGCAGAAAGAAATGTAATGACTTTCTTGCTATGTTTCCATGACACATCTAGAAGGGCTGAAAGTATGACGGACAACACTGGAATTAAAAAAAAAAAATCTCTTAAATTGGAAAAATGGGCTAAAGCCAGAATTCAAAACAAGGGCAATAAATATGCTTAGGCAGAAATAATCAAATACAAAAAGTACAGGCAGGCTAATTGTTCCTAAGAAGATGGCCCTGAGTGCACAGAGTGGAACAAATGAATGTAAGCCAACATGTCATGCTGTCATTTAGAAAGAAAACACTATACAGGACTGTGTAAAAAAAAATACAGCTTGCAAAACACAGGAAGCAATCCTTATGTTGTGACCACCAATTTTTATGCCCCAGAAGGGCAAATCTTTTCCTTTTTAAAGATAACAAAGAGGTGGATCCATTGGAGAGTCTGGTGAAAAGCAATGAAGGCAATGAAAGGTCTAAAAAATATGACCTACAAAAAAAATTTGAAAACATTTGATGGTTTACCCCAAAGAAGAAAAATCTAAGGGTGGGCATATGAGACTCTTCAAAAATGTTTAGTGCCAATGCAAAGAGGTCAAACTCTTCTACACATCCAGAGGCAAAAGCTTTGCAGAAAAGGCCGTGGTGATTCTGGTGGACACCAAATTGAACATGATCCAGCAATGAGCGCTTGCAGCAAAGGCTAACAGTACTCTGGGCTCTGTTAGGAGGAATGTTGCAGCTGGTGGAGGGAAGTGATCCTTTCCCTCTGCTCAGAACTGGTGAGGCCACACCTGGAGTACTGTGGCCAGCTCTGGGATCCAGAGTACAGGAGACATATGGACATGCTGGACAGCATTCAACCAAGGTCAACGAAGATGATAGGAACCTGGGACATCTCGCCTGTGAAGAAAGGCTGAGAGAGCTGGGACTGTTTAACCTGGATATGAGAAGGCTCAATATGATCTTATCCATGTACATAAGTACCTGAAGGGATCAGGGATGACAGAGCAAGACTCTTTCCAGTGGTGCCCAGAGACAGGACCAGAGGTCAGAGGCACAAACTACCCAAAGGAGGCTCCTTCTGAACATCAGAGAACACTTTTTTTTAAATAGGGTGACCAAGCACTGATACAGGCTGCCTACAGAAGAGTTTCCATCCTTGGAGATACTCAAAAGCCACATGGATGTGGTCCTGGGAAACTGACTCTAGCGACCCTGCTTGAGCAGAGGGTTGAACCAGATGACCTCCAGAGGTTCCTTCCAACCTCAGTCTATGAATTGAACGAAAGGTAAAAGGCTCAAATTGGAAAAAATATGTTTAATATGGGATATTCTTCTATTCATAGCGAGAGTGAGAAAGGAAGCATCAAGTGGTGAGGAGCTGGATTATGCATAAGTGGAGATCTGTGAGACCTGTCAAAGGTGATCAGTCTGTTTGGAAAGCAGAGGAATGAACCAGTGACTTAACAGAAATGTAGGTGGAAACAGAAGGAGAGAGATAGTAGGGTACCATTTTGCATTCACACAAAAACTACACAAGTTATTTCTGGGATAATTAATGTAGTGTCAGTGCGGAATTCATTGCTTCAGTCAGTTTACAGCTCTTCTACAGGCAGCAACAGGAACAGGTGCTTCTGGAATAAAAGTCGTGTCATCTACATCAGACATCTAAGTCATGGTCAAATGAGTTGTGCCCCATGTGTAGAAATACTGACACTTCCCTGTTGTGAAGAGAGCACAAGGCTTGGACATACCCACCTGTACTGGTCAGATAAGTCTACCTCCTATCAGAATAAACTTAACTCATAGGAGTGAATGTACTGCTGTGCATTGAAAGACGCCTAAATGCCAATATCTAAGTACATTAAGGGAAACATGAGTTCTCTATTGGTCTAACAGATTACTATTTTAAATGCTCCAAACCTCAATTCAATAAAATGAAGACTTGTTATGCCTGTAAAGTTACTCCTGCTCTGTGGCTGGCTGACCACCAGATAGGCAGAACATGACTCTGACCTT
This sequence comes from Picathartes gymnocephalus, assembly GCA_013390045.1. Taxonomy (NCBI): domain Eukaryota; kingdom Metazoa; phylum Chordata; class Aves; order Passeriformes; family Picathartidae; genus Picathartes; species Picathartes gymnocephalus. The sequence goes on from WEKY01036108.1 coordinate 13,959, forward strand.
AAAGACAGAAAAAGGAACAGCCATTACAACCTCTCCAATACTCCTGCTCTGCTTGTAGAGTAGGGTAAGTCAGAGCCACAGCCAGCAAAACTAGCTGTGAAAGATGTATGAAAATAAGAAAAAATCATATTCTAATGAAACCCTGATTTGCTATCTTACCTATAGACAAAAATGACAAAATACCATCTTCCATTAAACCTATGTTTTATTGAAAAAATCTAAGAGAAATACATATCATCTCCATAGAAATGAAAAATAACTTTCAAATTGATGCCTGATGCAACTGAATAAGCTAGACAAGGTTTGCTCAGCACAACTCAAGATGTGTTTGGGTTCTTGTGAAATTGTAACTCTCAGCATTTGTTTACAAGTTTGTATTTCCAGCTCAATGCATTGTCAAAAGAATATTATTCCACAGAGCAGCAAAGTGACTTAAAAATTTTTCATTATTTATAGCAAACCCTGGAGTGCTTTATAACATGCAACAGTCTTCAGACCAAGCTGACGATATTTAAGGTTTTCTGTATGTCATAGATACCTCACAAACCCAGATTGGCAGCAAAAATATTGTACGTTTAGGAAATCCAAAATTTTGATGGGAACGCATTCAGTTTCTATAATGTAAAAGAGAAAGAAAGTGATAATAATAGAGACTAATATCTTTTAGTTGTAAACTTGGATCTCTAAAATAATTTCTTGGTATCAAAAGAGTAAGTGTGGCAGATTAAAAACAAACAAACTAGAGTTAGATAGGATCTGCTCCACAAGAAGCATAGGTATGCATGAAAAATCAAAAGCATGGAGCCACCTGTAAGGACATGAAAGGGGGAAAAGGGAAGAGGTAACAGAGATGACTCTCTTCTTAACACATTAGTCTGCCAAACCAGCTAGGTAAACAAAAGGCAACCGTGGATTCCACCTGAAAAAGGTCATGACAATTCAAAATTTATCTTTTCTTGCTTCAAGACAGAAATTTCTTTTAAGAAGGTACTCCTGACCGCTGCTTGGATAAGTCGAAGATAAATCTAGCCCTGCGGAATAAAAATAATGAGAAAAGGATTCCTTCAAAGGAACATCTATCTTCACAAGAAAGCAAAGAGTCAGAAGGAGCCTATGTGCCCCTTGGTCAGCCTCCCTCACAGATGCTCTCAAGCAGAGGAGTGGGTGAACTCAGCATGGCAGACAAGCAGAACATGGCATGGGCAACACCAGACAGTTGCTAAAACAAGAAGAAAAAACTCAGCAGTGCTTCCAAGAGAATTTCAAAATCCCTTGAACATCAACACACCGAGAACATTGATTTTTTTTCCCATGAATAAATACCTTCATATACGTAAACATGACCTGTGTGAGTCCCAAAGGCACCACTGGCCTGACAGTCCCCGTCCAGTCTCCCAGGCCCTGCCCAGTGCCCTGGACCCCGTGTCACCCCTTGGGCTGTCAGTCCTGCCTCGGCGATGCTCTCACAGGCCTGCCCTGCCCGCCCACAGGCCCATCCAATGGCCTGAGGCCCAGCACAATGTCCCCACTCCCAGAGAGGTGCCAGTGTTGGCCCTGGGCTGCCCCCACATCCCCAGTCTGGGTGCCTGAGACAGGTCCTGGGTGCCAGGTGCTGCCCCTCCACACTGCAGACTCCCTGGCCCTTGCAGTACCCTGAAAACATTTTACCTAGAACTCCTATCAATCAAAGAGCATCTAATCTTGTGGTGTTCGTTTTACTGCAAAATCTATTTCACCCCCTAAGACTGCGTTCAGGTTGCATACACTTTCATTAGCATGCTAGATTTTTAGCTATCAACAATACATGTCTCTGCTACTTTATTAAAAGCCAGGATACCCTCTGCAGATATTCAGCCGACCATCTTACTCCAACAACACAGAGCTACAAATGTGCAGCATCAGCATTAAAAAAGTCTGCTTTGGTCAGGAGCAGAGGAGTGGAAACAATTTTCAGATACATGCCCATTTGTTTAGAATTGCAGGATGGCTTAGACTGGAAAGGAGCATACAGATCATTAAGTTTCAATCCCTCTCACCACAGGCAGGGACATCTTCCTCTGGATCACCTTATTCAGGGCCCCATCCAGCCTGGCCTTGGAGAATTCCAGGGATGGGGCATCCACAGCCACTCTGGGCAACAAGATCAAGATCTGTGAACTGTGACAGTGGTGACAGCAATAAACATGCTCCAAGCCACACATTTGCATTAATTTTGCATTTCAACCAAAGCAAAAATGCCTTTTTATACTTATGATCCCACCACAGTTTAATTACAACAGATCAATCAAAGTATAAGGGAAATTTCCCATATTTAATATTCTCACTCTGCTTATGAAAGACAAATGAAAGAGATTACATTCCCAATTAATGTATGTTAAACATCTGGTTAAAAATAAATGCTACATATATTTACATAATCAAATCTCTAATTATCTCATGCCTGTGAAAACCTTTATAACTGACAAATATTATGTGTCAGTTTGTTAAAGAAAGATATTTTTTATTTATTTCTGTCAATGTCAACCAAGCAAGATTATGGAGGAATGTGTCAGTACACTGAAGGGAGTGGAGAGGTTGCCATTTTCCACAGTGTTGTTACTTTTTTGATTAGTTCATACTGTCTTCAACCCAAGATTCGTGCTGGTGCATGAATCAGTCTTTCAACTAATCCTTTCCCTAGTAGTATTCACCTCCTAACAAGAGCTTCTGCTTTGAACGTGATCTGTCCCAGCTGCCTGAGATAACCTACTAGCAGGAAGTACTCTTACGTATGTGATATTTCCTGCTAAGTACTCTTCTTTCTCAGATTCAGGCTCACTTGTTTCTTTGTGGAAATTGTTTTTTAGCAAAAAGCAGTGAAATGCTTAAGTAAGTGCCTATGTTTATTCATGAAAACAGTAGGCAAGGTGTAGCAGAAGCAGCTTTCCCCTTTGATCCGTGAGAACAGATATATATAGCAGCCATTAGGAGATGTGACATTTCACCACCAACCTAGGTATCTTAAAATTCCTGCGATTAAAAGATCTCTTAGCCCAGGCACTAGTTAGCTTGCAGAATTTTTCGCCTTTAGGACTTAAGAGAATCCGACCCTTTCCCTAATTCATCTTAAGTATATAAATCTGCTCAAAATTCCTGCCAGCACCACACCAAGAAAACTGATGAGAATTGGACTTCTCTGTTGGTATTTTTACTTTGCTTTGATTTTTATTACCCCATATATCAAGCACTTTTGCAGCTTTGATAAAAGACTCTATCATTAGAATTTGGTATTGGGATTAATCAATTCTGGCCTCTTCGTGCAGTATAAATTTTCAGAACATGAGGAGAAGAAATTTCTTCTTTTCCCAGTCCAATCATTCTGAAGTTAGATATAGTAAGAAATACCCATTCTACCTCTCACTGCAGTCATTGTAAATGTATCAAGCTGATTTTTGTGAGAACAGCACCAGGCCTTTAAAAGTATCTTTTCTCTACATTTCTTAAAAAGGTTGAATTTCTTTTAGAGTGTTCAACATAATCCACCATGTCATTAGGAGACCTTTCATCCATAACTTGCTGTAAGTAGCATATTTGAGAGGCACCAGTAAAAGACAGTCTTCATGTGGAGTCTCTTACAGGCTGTGTTAACAAATTTGGGAAGAATGCATTGGCCTGCTTAGTAGTCTCAGGTTAAGGGTGTCATTTTTCACGAAGTATTTATTTTACAACTCATCAAGAAATGAAAAGCAAATGAAAACATTAAAATGCCTTTAACTTAATTATAAATAGAACATAGAGTGTGAGAGGGAACAGTCAGATGCAGCGAATATTCACATTTCTGTGCACATTAAAATATCTGTTTGGCTTCCATTTTCTTCACTGCACCTAACTGACTTTTCCTTGATATGGTAATAATGAAATTTTTTTTTTTAATGTTGAAGGTGATATTTTAAAACCAAAACATGGTCAGTCTCTATTGCCTTGACTTTTCCAGGACAAATTGAAGAAAGCATTTAAGCAAGTCGTTTCAGTGACATAGGCTGACAAGAAATAAGATGTTCCCAGGGTCTTAGCTACTCCCCATTGCTGCATGGGGGACACCAAAGCCTGGAAGGAGCGTGATGGGATGGGGCAAATGTGAGTGTGGATGCCAACGGGAGACCAGCCTTTACACAAAAAAGGACAACAGAAGTGATCAGTCTAAAAATATGGAGAACTGCTGCCTCAGGAAGCTCCCCACTCAGCCTGCAGATTCCTGTCCCTGGATACCTCAGGGGACCTTTGCACAGCTTCTCAGGACTTGCTGTGGGTTGGCAGATCACAAGCCAGCCAGCCCCAGAAATCACAGGACTGCCCCAGCAGCGCTCTGCCTCAGCTGAAGCACCCTGCCGAGGAGCAGAAAATATTTGCTCAGGCACAGCACGATGCTAACACAGCCACCTTGCTTTTGGATGATGGCCAGCTTACCCAGGACAGGCTGAGAGGCTGACTAGAGCTAATGAAAAGCTGTCTGTACACACATCCACAGGATCAACTCTAACCACTTTATAATCAGTGCAAATACTAACCTGCAGCTAATTTGGAGATGTGAATTCCCTAAAGAGCAGAGCACTTGATGAGCCTCCCCATTTTCAGCATTTTGACTCGTACAATTCTTTCGAGTATTAAAGCCTTTAAGCCTAAAATCTGCATTTCAAAAGTCAGTTTTAAGATCTAGAAGCCTTTCAAAATTTCACACTTCAGATATTTACTCTCTTTGGAAGAGTCAGAAGGAGGGAATGAGGCAGGGAATTCAAGAGTGGTAAAGCCCAGGAAGAAGCAGCAGGCAAGATTTTAAGATTTAGTTATACTTATCATTATCCTACTCTGATTTGATTAGTAATAAATTAAACTAATTTCCCCAAGTCAAGTCTGTTATGCCCATGACAGTAATTGGTGAGTGATCTCTCCCTGTCCTTATCTTGACCCACAACTTTCTCTCCCCTGTGAAGCTGAGGAGGGGAGCCCTGCCTAAAGTCTCCCATGAAAATGGTCCCATGAGAAGATCCAAAAAGAAAAGATTCTCATTGTGAAAATTACCTATTTTCTTCAAGTTTTACCTGGAAATCTGCAGCCTTTTTGGCTAAAACTTTGGGCTAAGTTTTATTGAGCATCTATAATACATGTATTTTCAGTAGCTGTTCTGCATTTTCATTTATTTGGGTTTACATGGCCTATTATTGACTCATATACTTTATTTACATGCACAGGCTCTCATAAATGGTCTCTTCCTTCAGAACAAGTCAGGATTTACTTGCATTCAACAAGCAACAAGAACTGGTGTGAGGTCTAGTCACACACAGCTGTGTGTTAAGTTAAAATTGTTTTGCACTGATACCAGATTTGCTAGAGTGCTGTAATATCCTATAATATGTAGATTTTTTCCTACACATTTACACTGGAAATCCTCTATTCTGTGCATTAGCAGTTCATGTTTCGTAGCACTCAAATTAACACAAACACAAAACCAAGAAATGGTTCCCTAGTTTTCAAATATAACTCACAATATTTGGCTAGACATGGTGTCCTCCAAAATGCTTAATCTTTGTAATTACATTATTTTTCATAATATTTTAATAAAGTATTAAGACTGTAGAGAAAATTTAAAGGAATATTAAATGTTATTGCATTATCAAGCTGATGATTATATGAAATAAAACACTGGTTGATGTACTGAGAATACAGAATACTGAACTTCTCAAGTGTGATCATATGATTTATTTATAAAGTAAGTTAAACTAATTCTCTCAAATACTCTATTCTTGCACAATATTCAATAATAATAATAATAAATTTTTAAAAGACAGTATAATTTAGCAGTCCTAATCACACTGCAACAGTCTTTTGATTTAAACCAATGGCATTATTCATAGATCAGTGGATTTCTTAAAAATAAGGAACTATTCTTATATCTGTCGAGGAAATGAGAGAAAATTATGATTAGCCAGCTTCAGGTAAGAAGAAATGACACAGAAAAAAAGACTGATGATTGCCTATTTCTTTGTTAAGACAGAAATTATCTCACAAGACAGTATGAGATCTTTTGTTTAAAGAAATTTTCCAATTGCTTTCAAAACACATGGCTCTCCAGAAGGGATGCTCTTGAGCTATAGCAATGAAAAGGCCTAATCTGAAGTCATTTGAAATTAATGGGGAGGCTGTTTGTGAGAGCAGCATGCTCTAGGACACAGGATCACAAATAAGTGGAAAATCCCCCCTTTCTCAAATGATCAAAATACGTTCACCTTTTACTGCAGCACACAAAACATTCTAGGTCATATCTACTGATATATACAACTATATGTTGTATCAGTGGAAATAAATGGAAAGTCTGACACAACTCTCTGATGACACTTGTGATTTGCCAGTCATAGCTAAACAGTGTAACTAGCCATTTTCTCCAATTTCTTCCAACACGTTTATGAAAGGAAGTAACACCCTTTGCTCAACAGGCAAAAAATTAAGATATTGTTTATCAAAAGTCATTATGATGTATTAGTGACTTGTGAAAAGATGTAAGAAATTTCTTTCTTTCCTTTCTGCTGTGGTTGATGGCCCCTCCGTCAATCAAAAACACCTTTGTATTTCATATAAAATAACCCAACTGAAGTATGCTAAATGATCACAGATTAACAAGGCATTTCAACTGCTTTTAAGCCCCCAGAGAAAAAATCCTGACCTAGTGAAATAAATGGATAAACAGCCAACTTAACTATGTAGAAATCTTCACTGCAGCTTTTTCCTATGCTCTGAAATTATATACTATTTGAAGATGGATGACCATACACATAAAATACATTCTCTGCAGATTGCAAAGGTTCACAACATCTTAATGCTCATATTTCACAAAAGCAGTTAACAACTGAAGTCAGGAGACAAATGAAACAAAGCTTGTTCTGTAAAAGCTTTCCAGAGATTAGCTTCCATATGCTGTCTTGCTCACTTCAAATCACCAGATGCCTAAATTCTGCCAAAGGTCAATCACATCTCAGAGCTTTATGTGTGTAAATCAACGACATCAGGAAAACTGCCTTGGATTCACACAAGAAGAAATTACAACAGCATTGCTGTCTCACAGTGCCTTAACCTCTAATCAACAATGTTAATTTCTTGTTACAGAAATTAAAATTTCTGATTTCATATTAAAATCAGGTCACACAGGAAATGAAAAATTTTGGAGGTGCAAGATTGTTCCAAATATTTTAGTTTGTAACAGAATACATCTTCCAGAAATAACCCTAACACTGAAATTAATCAGTGAAACAACCTGCAAATTATTTCTTCTGGAGTGAGAATTCAAACTGGCAACATATCTGAGAAATGTATTTTAAACATTACTGTTTTTCATAGTTGGTGGCAGTTTCATATTCGAAGCTGTTGTAGCCACACAGTTCCAACAATGCTGACCTTAGCAAGCTTTTCAATCACCCTAGAAAATAGTCTCTCCCTAAGGTAAGATTGGGAGATGCATCCTTAATACCTACAGAAGACACTGACAGTAGCTGGTCAAAAATACCCTAGCAAAATATCTTTTTGTGTTGGAAAATGATAATTCAAGGAAAGAGACGTATTTCACAGGTATACATTACTTAAGCCAAAGGATAAAACAAAATACATATCCCTGTGGACTCAAATTCAAAACTCTTCAATCTTGCACTGAGTAAATAAAGTGATAAAATATAAAAGTTACAGTCTTATTTGAACAGGCACTTTCAATCAAAAAAAGTGGTAAGATTACAACTTGAAGGAATGTCTCTTACTATATACAGATTAAGCAAATTCTGTTCTCAGATATATCAATACTATCAGATTGAAGTTATACTATATTTTAATTATATCTCACTTAATGATATTTGGGCCAAGAAGAATAGAAAAATCTCTGTCCTGAAGCAACATAGCAGATGTCTAAAAATCCTTTTCAGATGAACTCTGGGCATACCTTTCCACTGAATATCCTTTATCAAACCAAGCTGGCATTCTGCTAACAGAGACTGATTCCTTTGGTTAGGCTATATAATGCCAAAGTGATTTCCCCCTCTTTGTCTTCATTTTGACTTCTGTACACCTACCCAGGTAATATCAGATCATATTTTTCTTGGTTAGACCAGCAAACGCTACATGCTGTGCTTTCTCATGCTGATGCTGCTGTGCTGTCACTTTCATTAAACAACCAATTCCAGGAACAGCCTGGAGCAGCATCAGCTTCACAGATTTACTCATTAGCCAGGCTGAATTTCTTACACAGAAGTAATGATTTACCTATGCTTATTCATACATCACATTCTTGGAATAGAATGTGCTCTTTTCAAAAAGGACTATTTACTGGCACTGTGTTAACACTACAATTGCAGCACTAGATTTGCTGTGTTAGCCTAATCTGTGGTCCTTCTATTCTCCTGCCTTCTGCCTGCTGTTGACCAGCACCAGACAGTCCAGACTGAATCACCATGATTCAGCTGCTGATGTACTTGTGCTCAGGAGACATGTTTGCTTTCATGGGGGTTTTTCAAGTGGTTTTTGGGTTTTGTTTGGTTTTGCTGTTGGGTTGTGGGACTTTTTTTCCTCCGAGAGCTATCTTAAAGAAGTCTAAGCAGCTGCTGCTTGAGGTGGAAAGGAAGAGATCAGGATTCCAAACTGACTTAGCTGGAAAGCTGAATACCCCACATGGGCTGCTAATGACAAAGTCCCACTGGGAGCTCAGTCAGCAAAAGCAGAACTTCTCTCCCATTTAAACAGCTTTGCTGTGAGAAGTTCTAAGCTTTGTTTCAACGCAGCTAATTTTTGGTGTTCTGTAATCTGTTTTTGACTTAGCCACTAATTCCTTTCCCTTTCTTATAAAAACAGATGGAAAACTCTTTGATGGGATGACTGTCATTAGTCCTTGTTCTACAGCAGGAGTATAACTTTTAATGCCTTCAGAGAATCTGGTTTCATTTCTTTGGTTACTGAATTTTCCAGGTAATCTGAGACCAATTTCCAAGAATATTCTCTCTCATCATACTTACTGGTAATCAACAACAATCTGCTATTTGTATCATCTGGCAAAAACATCTTTAATTTGGAAAAGGAGCTTGCTTTTCTAACACAGTTCAGATATCATACTTGTCTCTAGCCTGCTTTGATTCTTGTTCTCCTTCTTCCCTATCATCTGAAATAAATGGCAGCACTTAACCCTATCAAAATAAGACTAAGAACTAAGTAAGAGTACAAGGCTATTTACTGTAATGTATTAACATTTGATTTTAACATTGATTTTATTTTTTCCCTCCTTTTTATTTCTTCTTAGTAAATTCTGGCGTTTGTCATAAACTTTTGCTAGTGATGTCAGGAAATATCATGTTCTCATTTTCAGTAGTATAAATGTAAAATAATTCCCACTGCAGTAATCCAGCTTATTCCAAATGTGCAGCAATATAATAAAGCAGTACTTGATTTACAGCTGCTTCCACAATTTGATAGTTTACTGGCATCAAACTTGATGGTCTTTCATTTCTTCATGCAAAAGCCAAAATGAACAGCTTTTTTCCACAGATTTCAGCTTGATTTTCCTTAGTCTTTCTTAATGTTAAGTAGTCCAATAAATATACATATATTTGAGAACCCTGACATTTTACAGGTTTCTGCTACTTCTTTCTAATCCCAACCACAGAACATAAAAAGTCCTTTAATTGGATGGATCAGAAACTAAAACACATATGATCTGTTGCATCTGTTGTATGACTAGCCAGAGATTCTGTTTTGATTTACTATAAATAAATGTCATCTGTCTCTAAAACAATACAAGCTTCTAAAAGAAAGGTGGGTATGTGTACTAGGAAAAAAAAAAGAACAAAACCACAAACAAACAAACAAACAAAGTGAGGGAATTACCAAAATTCTCAAAAGCACCTGCTTCTGGTAACCAAGATTGGAATTTTTAAGAGAAATAAAATTATGAGATGAAAAATACCTTTCAAGTACTTCACATTCAGCACCGATCATCACACCTGCATGTCTTAGTTCTCATATCCACTTTTTTTTTAACACTGTTAAACACAACTGAGACACATTACCCACAGTGCTCTGTCCCTTTAGTGGATTCAGGCTTCCTCAAAGCTGTAACTTTTTTTATGATGGATCAGATTTCGATGTAGTGTTACATTATTACAGAAAACTGCTCTCGATGTCTATTTCATGTTTACGTTCTTTGTAGTATCTCATTTAACTAGTTAAGTGTTCATAATAAGGTATATGAAAGTAAACAGTAGAAATGAAGTGCGATTCATCCTTCCTCTTCCTCCACCCACTTGTAAGGGATGCAAAGACAGCCTTACTGGTTTACAAAAAAGAAGGAAAATTTAGCAGAATGAATCACTATAGTAAATATACTGAGAGTAAGTACTTTTGTGTTTCAAATTCTATAATCTGCAATGCAATTTGGGGTCACTGACATTCATTTTCGGCAGGTATGAGTGTTTGTTTTATTCAGTTTTGCAAGGAAGAGGAGTAGGTTCTACAAAGGAAAGAGCATATATTGTCTTTAAAAGAAATCAAAGTAAAACATTATTCAATACAACAGAAGTTTCATCCTCATATAGCTAGGAGTCATTCCTTTCAATCTTGAATGATTCAAGACTATATTTAATATGTTGTCCTCATCTTGCAGCATAATTCCTCCTTTTCTGGAACCTATGCAACATCAAGTGTAAACAGTTACACTACTAAAATGTACTTTCTGACGCACATGTACAACCACATAACAAATCTAAACTTGGCTTGATCATCTTTTCTTGCCATGTCTTTGCGTATCTTCCTAAAGCAGCCTCAGTAATTACTGACATCACGTGGAACCATTATGGACATTGAATCAAAACAAAAGGCAGCAGATTGCAATAATTTTAGACAGTAATGAATCTAACATTAGATTAGCGGAACCCTAATGAGAATCAAGGTGGTTTGAAATGGCATGCTGAAATCAGAATTTAATTTTGTATTCCTTTTGTAAAGATGAGTAATTTAAACTTCCTGAATGTGTTATAATTTCTAAATGACATGGTGTAATGGCTCTTGCCTCACAAACAACATATCAGACAGGACAAATACCTAGCTTACGTTGCATGAATTCTTGTAACATATACACAGGTGGAAAACAGATAGCTAAGATACATGTATATACATATATATAAATTTCCCAAAATATAAAGGAGGTGCCAAGCACAGAAATCAATGAGCCCTTTAGCTATTTTGTGTATCAGAATTTGTAAGAACAAAATTATCTTTTTCCCTCTTTTATTGTTTGAACATAATCCAGATTTCTAAGCACAGTCTAAGCATGGTCCCTGCTGGTTTGGAAAAACTGCAGCAAAAATAAATATGTCAAAGGCCATATAAAAATCCATGCCAAAGAAGTCTTGGCTCTAAAATGTAATAACTTACATTGCCTGAGAGCTCCCAAATTATCAAAGCAACCACTCAAAACTGTTTTTCCACAGAGTTAAACAATATAAGGCTCCTTCTAAGATTCTGTATTAAGGCTCTCCCATCTGTCTGGAAAAGACCCTCTCCTTCCCTGTTTTCTTATAGCTGTATTAGAGAAAATTTTTTATCTCAGCTATAACTTTTACAAGCTAAAATCCCATTCTCAATGAAGCTATGAGCACGTGAATTTTGTCAGATTTTGCTGTTATCTTAATGGTTTTCTCTTTCATTAACTGTGAATTGACTAACATTCACATAATGTGTTTTGTGATCTTCTATCTATAGCACCTTGTGGATGCTATAAATAATAAGCAGCACCATGTGCACTTCCTACTTTAGGATCCAATCCTTCAAACAGTTACGATTCTGTCAGCAACTTCTTGGACAGTCAAACAACACAAAATGAGCAATGGATAGTGATACATGTCACTTTGTTGCTATTTTTAAATCTCAGGATAAAAGATTTAAAGCCCTAGCTAAATAAAAACTCTCTTTTTTGCAAGATACTGTACATTTCATATCAGTTAGACCCTATGATATATTCCATCTGTTTCCATACTGAAAAAGAAATCAATACTGGGAAAGTCTTATTGATAGCACCAATTATATAATACATTGCCTCACTAACAAGAAGCATGAATCCAACTGGGATAAATCCTTCTCTCACTTACACTGATCTCTACAAAAATAAGCCCATTGAGTCAAGGCAGTTAGACCAGATTTACAGCACTGTGATTGAAAGCAGAACTCTTTGCTGTCTTGGATGAGTGAAAGAGGATTTGGCAGGAGAAAAGAAACAATTATGAAGCAAATTCCAACCCTCTTCTTACTGAAGAAGTCTCCCTAACTTCAACAGAAATAGGATCAAGGCAACGTTCAAGCTTGATCAAACTGCTCTTTTTTTTAATCTAACAATTATTGCCATGTTGTCGAGGAAAAAAACAGCTATTAAAAGATTATAAATGTTCAAAGGATAATTATAAAACACAATCTCTGGAGCCATAGAAAAGAACTAGCTATATTTATTTAAACTAAGTCTCTTAAAAAAAAAAGACTAGTGAAGAAAAAGAACTGCTAAAAGAACAAAAAAACCTTTTCTGTTGGATGCTAATATTGTTGATATTTTTCCTCTTGGCTGAACTCTGCAGGTAAATTTGTACTTAGCAGATGTAATAATGCAAAAATAATAAATTATATCATTACTGTTAGCCAACCATGTCCAATTTCACACCAGTTATCATCCAGCAGTGTGTGCCTCTTAAATTAAAGAAATGAAGTTAATTTGGCATACCCTGTAGCATGCCTTTTTGTCATAGGACAATGCTGACGCCATCTATTCCATTAGTCAAGAGGCTTGAAAATCCAGAGACTGTGGCATTTGTAGTTCAAATGGAATAGCCAAATTAAGGAGCTAAAATGCATGACAACATGGAGAGAGTCTTTCAGTAGCCTGCCATTTGCAGACCAAAGCACATGAAGGGACCTACATTAAAGTGTACATTCTGATTTTATTGTAAACTCTCCCAGTTGTTTTGTTGTCACTGATTTACAGAACAGAACCAGGAGGCTGCTTTTCATCAGCATACATTTTCCCTCCTTTCTTCAAAATGTGCAGCTTGCAAAGTGAGCTACACAAGGTCATCATCTCTGTTATCTCGATTATTACTGCTGGCTAGCCAGAGAGAACCAAGAGCCAGCTCCAAGAAAAGGATTTAGACAACTTAAAGAGCACTGCTGCAGCCTTTCAGCACGAGTCCTAAACAGTGCAAGGCCTCCTCACACAGCAGTGTGGGACACGTGGGCTCCCCGGGCATCTCCCTGCTGACCCTGAACAAGCTGTAGGGGCCCGTAACCATGCCCAGAGGTGCCCCAGTGGGGTCTGCAGCAGCCAGCCTCCTGCTTGATTCTCTTTCGAGACCAGGCCTGTGATTTTAGTCCTCTTCAGCAGCTAAGAGCAGGGCTGAGCCCACTTTGCCATCTCCTGGCATGTGCCACCAGCCCACTCCCACGAGAGACGTGCTGGCACTGCTCCCCTGCAAGCTGAGGAAACCAACCCTGGGCATGGGATGCAAGAAAAAAGGGGGAGATTTGGGCCATGGCATGGGTTAGGCAATGATACCCTGTTTTTTAATTCACTAATGAACCAGTTATCATGATCCTAGATGAGGTAAATAAAACAAACTAAATAAATGTGCCTCTTCCTAGCTGACACATCTAATTCTTCATATGATTCAGTCCGTAACGACTCCCAAACATGTCACTATTTTTCTCCTTTTGAATCCCACCTAATTTTAAAATTAATTTCCTCAGAGCTAATCAGGACAATTCATCAAACTGGACTGCTAAAAAGGAAAATTAAAAACCTTGGGTAACAGCGCTTTTATGGTACATTTAACAAATGTATTTCAGTTTTCTCCTCCAAAAGAAATCTGATATCTCTACAGAAAACAATAACCTCTGCTACTCATATCAAGCCTAAATGGCTTTGTAATGGCATTATTGCAAAAATATATTTTTTTAAATGTCACCATCATTAGGATTTGCTCTGAAAGTGAAGTATGCTGCAAATAAGCGTCTCATTCTAGTTGCTCTTTACAGAAAATGAAACATGCCAGGTGGACAGTTTCCAAACATGCTGCAGTATTTAATTCTGTCATTAATAACTAAGATTGACTAGGAATTTAAGCTTATCATTTGCCACTCATAACAAAAATTGCATTATCTTTTCTGCAGGAAATAATTTAAACATGTTCTGATCTGTCCAGTTGAGGAAAGAGTCAATACACCTCTTTTCTGTACCAAATATATCTCTTGAGAGGAAATAGCATTATTTGTAGTCAAATCCTTGAAATTTGGTATATTTGTGGCAATTCAGCTCTTTCCAGAGAACCGTTTCAAGCATATTCCAACCTTCAAGAATGCATTTAAATCCTTAAATCTAACTGGTCTACTGATGGGTAGCAGTACTTGACTAAAATTAATGCTAGACTGAGGGAAAGCCAACTGAAGCAAATGAATGGATGTTCTACTCTTAAAAACACGTTTAAAGATCCAGCATGTTTTTAAAATTTCTAAGAAGCTGAGTATCTTATCACAGAATCATAGAATTATAAAGTTTGGAATAGACCTCCAGGATCATGAAGTCCACTAGCTGAATTATGAAACAAATGCCTTAGAAAGGGAACATACATACTCTAATTTTAAAGGATTAGTAATGTTATTATATCAGAACGTAGATTCATAATGGAATAAATCTTTTCTTAAAACACTAAACTGCTGACAAGCAGAAAAAAAAGCAACAGAAGATGTAGATGACATTCAGAATCTTGCACTGGAACTGTGCTTGCTGTGCAGAAGTAAGACTCTGCAAACGTACAACTTCGTGAAGGTGAAACAAGCTAATGGATAAGAATGTTCCTTAAAAAAAATCCCAAACCACAAAACACCTCCAAAAAAACCCCAAAACAAAAACAAACAAAAACCCAAAAACAAACAAACAAACAAACAAACAAACAAACAACAAAAAAACCCCAACCACGAAACAACACAAAGGAAAACCACCTACTGTCCACTAAAAGTGAATGAAAAAGACACACCTATAGTCATAAATATGACATATCCCTGCTAACTACTCATTCAAAGGCATGGTGAACCATCATCCACAGGAGGCATTATTTTACAATATAATCATGTGTCTTACCATTTCACAGTGGAGCATCACTGCCTTTAGCATTGCTAACTGTATGAATTTGGGGGTTATACACAAATAACAATTTCTACATCTAATAAGCATGGTGCAACAAAGCATAAAATGTGGGTATTAAATTTACTGACTGACACATTTGCATTAATAGCATCTGATGTGTTCTGTGGTATTGCTCTTGGCTTCCTACTGCTGCCCCAAAAGAGCACAGGTCTCCCACACTTCCACCAGCCCTACAAGACATTCTCATGTGCTCTAGGGCATCTCAGTCACACCAAATTAATTCAGAGTAGACAACTGAATTGAGCCCCAGGTATCTGTTTTCCTGTGCACTGCCTGGGGAGATTTGTATGCCTCAAGAAGGTAACTGAAAAGCCTGTATATTTAGGAGACAGACAGACGGACTCTCTAGAACAGTGATAGAAGAGTGGCAAATCTGATTTAAGATTTTTCCTATTTGCAGATACTCCAACAAGGTGTTTTAAGGATTCAAAACTATCTACTCAAAAGTTTTCTTTAAAGATCGGGGTTGATTTGACCTAACTTGCTGCAACTTTCAAATTTACCTTGGAGGTTGCACAGAAAATAATGACAGGTTCATACAGTTCATAGCACAGTAATTATGATTGAAACATTTAATTGTTTCAGCAAAACAGTAGATTCAGATGATACCCATCTATTATAGTATTTTAGTTTGGATCGAGATTTCCCTTCAGAAGCAAAGCCTGGCAGAGCAGGCTTAAAGAGCAGACTGCTCTCTAGGAGTTTCCCTTCTGAAATCCACCTTCCAAAGGGCAGCCAGCCCACAGGACCAGACAAGAGCCCGTCCACAGTTAAACCCACACAAATACAAATCATGTCAGTGCTGAGTACTCAACAGTTGCTGTTTTGCCCTCCAGGTCTTTTCCTAGTGCTCCACAATGCTTGCTAGTGTAGATACAGTCAGCTCTCATGACTGTCTGATTCTAATCCAATGTTTATATAAAGTAAAATTCTTGAGTAATTTTGGGAGCTAATTTCATGTAGGCTAATCTAACATGCCCCTTCTGACACACAGTTTAGGCCTCTTGCATGATGCCAGATCAAATTTATGCCAACTTGCTAGCATATGTATCTAAAGCTAAACTTGGAAACCAGCTAGGAAATTGTCATGACCCCAATTCCTCCTTGCCTAGAAACTCAAGCAGTCATCCTGTTCAAAGAGTAAATGAATGCAGCACACTCCTGACAGACTGAATGTCACTTTACCCATGTTTAAATGTCCATGAAGCAGAGATCTGCCATAGCAGAGGATCAGGCCCTGCGTCATTTCAGTTTCTCAAATAACCACACTGCCAGTTGCCATTAGCAGGTGCTGCTTACCTATCACAAATACATAAGTGCTTTAGAAAACATTATATTGCTGTGATCATAGATTTCTGTTTGTTTTACAACATAAGACTACACATGGGATTTTCAAAGCCATCCAAAGTGCTTTGGAGTCATATTAAGTATCAGTTTGGTCTTTATTCTAAACAGCTCCTGAAAATGATGTTGCATTGCCATTGCACACAAGATTTGATCCTTACCTCAAGTATCAATTTGTCACACCATGTCCTGTGGTTGCAAATAATAAACTAAGTTGGTATTATGTCATCAAAGCCAGCTAGCTCTGCAATACCTGAATTACAATAAAGTCCATTATAAAACTGGTATTCAATATGTCAGCCCTTTAGCAAGACATTAGGTTGAGACACAGCAGAGTATTTTTCCAGCCCACATACAGGTATATTTTTGAGTAATCATAATCTAAGTTTTTAAAAAATTATTTCTAGAACAGAAGTTATAGTACATCATCATTCTCATATGCTTGTTTGGCATGTTTATGAAGTCTCAGACTTAAACCAAGACAGTGTCACCATGCATTTCACTAAAGCAGAGTGAATATAAAATGCTCACAGCATTTTGTGTACACTCTTCTATCTCTTTCATTAGTTTGCTTCAGAGGTCATTACAGATCTGCCACTTGATTTTGCCCAGTTCCCTGTGGGAGACAATCCCATCACATAGTTAATTTTCCTAAATGTATGAATAGCCATTTTTGAAGCAGTTGATTTTTTGAGCACATGCTGCACGTCAGTTCCACCTGCTGCAGCTCTACAGGAGACCCGGCAAGCTTAGACATGATAAGGCTCCTTGCCACCATCATACCAACAGCAAGGTATGTCCAGATGGTAGGCAGCTTTCCAAATCACTCAGGTGAGTTTCTTTATCCTCTCACACTTCTATTTGTGGAAGGAGCAATGAATTCACAGGTCTACCACACCAGCCCATGGTGTAAAACATATAAAACTCTTCACTAAGGAGACTAAGGACACTTTCATGGAAGTAAGATGATGCTTTTACCAGAATTTTTTTCACACACAGGATGTTAAGAAGTTCTGATTAAAAAGGAATAATCTGAGAAAGATGTCAGAAGAGCTGGTAC
The DNA here is from genome assembly GCA_013390045.1 of Picathartes gymnocephalus. Classification (NCBI taxonomy): domain Eukaryota; kingdom Metazoa; phylum Chordata; class Aves; order Passeriformes; family Picathartidae; genus Picathartes; species Picathartes gymnocephalus. Next base: position 31,604 of record WEKY01036108.1, read on the forward strand.
TGGAAAAAAAATGGGTGTAATCACCACATAGACACAGCCACCAGCCTGGGAAGATACTGAGCAAGGTGGTCTGTAAACTTTTAAGACACCAATGTCCAGCTGAGTTCAAGAAGACATTGCATTGTTTTCTTCCTGTTTTGCTAGCAGCTCAGTCAGCTAAAAAGCTTCATGTTTAACCATGTGAACTGAAGGCAAGCAGAACATTTGCTCAGTCCTAACCAGTTCATTCATTATGAAACTACTGAAATAGAACTATTTCACATCTTGATACACATACAAGAATGTATATAGGTAGAATGGAATCCTATTGAAAGGAACACTCAGCAAAAGGTGAGAGCACGTACAACACTTAGAAAGCTTGTGGCAAAGTTTTTCATAAGAGGATAGAAAGGAAATACATCTGTTGGACAGGAGGGTATTCTGTCATTTCAGAAGCAGGGTAAGGGAAGGAATAGAGAACACAGAGTGATCAGTTTTTCAGAGGAGGTACATTAAGATGGGGATATTTACAGGAATTGCATTTGGTTTTTTCTCAATTATCTAAAAAACCCCACAGTGATACTGGGATGGCAAAACTTAAGAGTTAACAACTATAAAGTCAGCAGTCAGAAAGGCTGGAGGGGATCTGTAATACAGACATTAAAGGTACTGAGCTTTTAAGTTTAATGATCCTGTCATAATGAATGAGAAAGGTGACATTCAATGAAAGAAGAAAGAGAGTTAAAAGCAGGATAGGGAATATTCTTTTTAATTAAAACTGAAAAATAACCTTTTTCAACTATTGGAAAGATTCATCCAAGCAAAGGATTTCGTAATTGCTCGAAAACATTTAGTCCTTTATATGGATAATAAAACACCCCAACTTAATCCATAAAAGACTGCCTTCACACCTCACACTAGACAGAAAGTCAGAAAAAATTCCCCATCAAATAAGTTAGTGTGCATTCCACCTTTTAACTGCCTCCAGTTCTATTCTGCCAGTCATTGAGAGAGACAACATCCTGGATTAAATCAGCCAGTCATACGGTACAGACAATGATTCAGAAATATATGTCTTGCTGTTCTTCAGACCATTATATTCTCCTGAAAAATGGTAATGCAAGCTGAAAATACAAATGCCTGGTAATCTTTATGTCTCAGTAACTCAGACATCTTCAGGCATCTTCCTGGTAGAAGAGATTTAAGGCAACTTTGGCATTAACCTCATTGGAAGGGGAAGAATCCCAGGAACCTCAGAGAGGTTCAGGACTGTGAGGAATCTAGATCTTGCAACTACAGAGACTTGTGTGACAGCTGCATCATTCAAAGGGGCCCAAAGGACCCACCTCAAACTAGGCACCTCGTAACATTACTAAGCATCAGACAACAGCCTTACTGCCTCTAGGTCCTGGGTATTTCCTAATATCCACAGTCTTACAGGAAAAGAGCAATAGAGATGGAGTCATCACGTTTGGCCTCAGTTTATTTGCCTTCTCTTCTCTTCAGTATCATCTTCTAACCCATGTTTCCCATCCCAGACAGACACACTGAACTAAGCTCAGAAGCACTGACAAAGCCACCAGAGGTTCAGGTATGGGGCATTGAGTATCTTCAGAAAACTAATGCATTTCAGTGAATACATTACATACACATGACACATGCATACCTACGATGTTTTGTTGTTGCTAGGGGGTGGAGGGTGGGGGTGGGGGGCTGACTGAAAAATTTTAGGTATAAATGGTCACAGGTAATCAAGCTGCCAACACATAATGACCTGTGTCCTTACACTTTGGGGAAAGTGTTTTTCTTGTAAACCTAACTTAAGCAGATGGCAAAGGCCATCATCTATTTTGTTAATTACACCTGTAAAGAACTGTTGAATGTCATAAGCTAAAACCAACTAATCATTTCAAATGCATTACCCTTCACATGCTGAGAACGTTAAAAAACAGTGACTAAAAGCTGCTCTGTCTGCATCATAAGCAGTATTACGAGCCTGTTTAACTACTAAAGGTGACAAACATTTCCCATTAACAGATCTCATTTTCCATTGCTCATAAATTTGTCATATTTGAACCATTCAGGCTGAAATTTTCCATTTTCAGTATCTCCCTCAGGTTGTCATGACATTAGAGAATTTGCACCAAAATTGTTTGGGCCATTAAGAAAAGCCCCCACCAAACAAACAGAAAGTCCTCATGGTTAAAGCAAATCAATTCTAGTATAGTAGGAAATAACAGCCCTTAAATTTGGTGATTTCCAGTACTTTTGCGCGTAAGATCACGAATTTGAAATTTACCATCTGTATCAGGCATGTGGTTATGCCATTCTGTCAACTCTTCCAAACTAAGAAATGCAGAGACCCTTTAAAAACGTGTTTATCAGACAGCTGGTAGCACATTTCATTAGATATATGGCCTGTGTTGCTGTTGTCTGGACAGAAAATTCTAGACCCCAGATACTATGTGCACTGCTGGGTGAAAACACAGGAACTGAGTGTGAAGAGATGGCTTAGCATGTACCACAACTACCCACCTTTCTGGAAAAAAAAAACAAAAACAAAAAGGTAAAATGCAAACAGAATCTATTTGATCAGAATAGAAAAAAATAGATAAGATAGATATATAGATATAGATCGAAGAGAGACAGAGAGAGCTAGATATATATAAACAGATAAAATCTACTTTTTTCCAAGATGTCTTTTCAGGCCTATTTCTCACTTTCTGAGAGCCAAGTTATCTTGTATTTGTTCAACAGCAAGCTACGGAGCTACTTTTCTTACAATACTATTCATATTTTTGGTAGTTAACAATGCAAAGCTCTAGCTTTCACATTTCTACCATATCACAAAAAAAAAAAAAAAAAATTTAAAAAAAGCACTCGGACCTGAGCAATTTATTGACAACTTTTATAAGCAAAAACCCCCAAGATTTACTAGCAGTACAAAGTTAAAAACTAAGAACTCTTAAGAATTTTACTGAAGATACATTAAGGAGCTATGTGACTTTCAAACTTTTGACTCCAAGTTTCAAAGAAGTTAGGTAAATAGACTTTATTTACAGCAAAGATCCTGCTGAAAATACCAAATCAATGACAATCTTTCAGAATTTTGAAAACTCTCCTGTATTTCTGGAGAAGATTTTCCCTATGCTCACTTCTGAATAATGGAAATAATAAAAAATATCAGCCTTCCATTGATTGCAAAAGTTTCAATTATATAGTGAGATAGACACTTTTTCCAACTGATCTATGAAAGCCAATAGCAATACAAGAGTCCAGAAGCAGCATTCATGCAGAGACTCTTCCAACTAGACCACAATTTAATCACTCTTTTCTATAATGCATAATCTGAACATTACTTTTAATATTCTTCTCCGTATTTCATCTCCTTTACTGAGGTTCAACAAATACGCAAAACCCAAAAAAAAACACACCTGGAAAAATTCCTCACAGTCGCAAGTCAAGGTGGCATTTTCACTGAGATGTTAACTGTGCCACATGTAAACTATTCCAAAGCTGTTATGAAGGAGTCAGTAGGAGTAATGATTTACATGTGCAATGCTATTACCACCACAGTACATCTTCAATATAAATCATAAATGAAAGATGGATAAATAAAAAAGATCTTGCCAGAATATTTTGCTTTAAAAATAACCAACAAAAAGAAAATGAAAAATCTCAAATTGGGATAAATGCAGCAAAGGTGAACTTTTCCATGTGAGAAACCAAAGTACCCTGTAATAATTCCCAGGGCTATGGCCTATTTGTATTTAACAAGCTATAGGTAGACAAAACTGGCATGTAATTATCTTGCTGGAGGAGTATTCATAAAATGCATACAAAGTCACAGAAACATTAGATTTGGAACCAAGGCAGGTATAGGAATGGCTACAGTATGAAAACACACCATGAAGAAAGCAGCTGGAATCTACTACAACCTGTGCTGCAGGGCATGCTTTACTTCACAATAATTCTAAGGTACCACACTCAGCAAAAGCTGTCAGAGCTACTTTACATTTCCCAAAGTGTGTGCAGGTGAACTGCTAGGTTGGCATAGTGCACGCCCTATAAATAATAGCAGCACCCTTATAGAAACATTCTCATGAAGCTGATTCTTAACATCTCATAGCTGATCTGTGCACCTTTTTACTCTGGTCTCTAAAGTAATATAAATATGCATGAGTGCAACACTCACAAACATGAAGCCATCCATTTACCCAAATTGTAATCAAGCCTTTGAAGCACTTTAAAAGTCAAAAGCACGGCCATCTTCTGGAGGGTGCCCTTTGCATTAGAGATGTCAGGCACTGCAGGCAGAGAGCAATTATGAAGGTAAGTTCTACAGAGGTGAAGAAATATGGGCAAAGCCACAGAGAGTGAACAAGAACTGAAAGTTCAGGCATACTGCTATTTAATTAAGAACCTCTATGAATAAAAAATGTTACTGCAAATGCTCTGCAGGAAGAAAAATATACCAAAAAGGTTAATTTAGCTTTGCTATAAAAGCAGTGTGAATGGGATGTCATGATGCCACCTTTTCTCGTGAAGGCAAAGATGACAGAGGGCAATGCAAGGCACACAGAGAGGTATTCAGCCGTGTCACCATAGGAACCATTTTGCAGAAGCATGTAGGAGAAAAAGAGCTTGAGTGATGGAAACATTTAGTGATGGAGAAAAAAACCAACCAACCAGTAACAAAAACCTGAAATGTAAAATCAGCTACAATGTAGTGTGCCTGGAAGACAGCAGAATCTGTGTGGTGCCTGAGTAAATCAAGATTAGAATAGAGCCTGGTTCAATTCAATGCAAAGACACTGCAGATGCAGAGTGGAATAGGCAGTAATCACAGAAGGGAATTTTAAAGCAATCCAGCGAACTCTACAATGAGAAAAAATACATATCCTCCACACATGGCAGTGGAAGCAAGCTGTGTTTCCTTGGAAAGATCAAAACAAAAGTTATGTGACTTTCAGTCAGCAATATTTCCTGAGACAGAATTAGGACCTACATTAAAAGTTTCATCTTAGTATTACATATATTTAATGTACATTTTGTTGCTCTGAAACAAGTAGAATAATTCTGCTGTAAAATCAGGAACTTGTTTTTCAAATATGGAGTTAGTTTTATTCACAAAGATTTGTTTTCATTATTATTTGGTCTTGAAAATGGGTCTACTCCAATCCTTAAATTTTGTCAATAATTGTAACACAAACCCAACATGGGATTTTCAGTACATATTTACAGCACATCAAATCAAATATTTTTGGTTCCGACCCACCCTGAATGTCATAGATTTAAAATGTCAGGTGTAGTGGTTTCACTGTGCCTAAGGAGTACCTCCAACACTCTGCACAACAACAAACACACATAAGATAACAACAAATACATTTAAACAGGAGGATAATGACCCAAACCATCAAGGGAGTAACATATTGGGACATTCTTGCAGGCAGGAGAACTCATGAAAAAATAAAATCTGAACAATTTAAAATGGCACTTGTTCATTTTATGAAAAATTTATCTGCAATAATGGGAAATTGGAGCCTTTAGGGTCCTAAGAATATGCAGTTACTGGGATTATAACGAAAAACAGTCAACACAATAAAACTTTTGTTTAGTAAAGTCAGAAAAACTGAAAAAAAGGCCAAAAAGAATTGCTACAGAGGATGAAATGGAAAATGAAAATGCCTAGAATATTGAAAAAGGAGTAAATTACAGATTAGTGTAACAGAAAAACTACACAGAGGTATTTAAAAAGTTGAATATAGCTAAAACAATGAGCTGAACATAGCTACAATCCTTTAGATAGTTTACTTACCTACTAGCTGTGAGCAATTAATTTATTCTTTCCAAATTATGTCCTTGTTAATTACAAATGGGACCAATGCCCATTTTACTAGACAGAGCTGATCTGAAACATAGCTAATGTCTCTAATATGTCCCATCAGTCTCTAATTTGCTACAGAGTGACTCTAAACCAAAACTCTAGATTTGAAAAGGAAGTATTATTTGTTACAAACTTTTAAAACAGCTGGTTTGATTTTTTTTTTCTGAAAAGGACAAATGCAGTGACATTACCAAACATTAAATACAGTTTAAGTCATAAAGACTTCCATAGAAAGACTGCTGAGTGTTTTACCTCCTAGAAGGAAGAGAGGGAAAACATTTACCACATTAACTGATATTATTAAAAGCAAAGTTGTACTCCAAAAATGTGAAGGGATAAGGAGGAAAGCAGACACTTATTAAAATGTTTGTCACGCTGTATAGCCCCTGAGATGAGGGCATGAGAGAGTCATAAGCTAGTCTTACAAAAACAGATTCGAATGCAGGTGTATGTGTGGTAAATTGAAATCAGAATAGGTGCCTTCAGCAGAGCAGCACCACCCTCATGGTCTTCCCCAGGAAGAGCCACCTCACTCAGCACCCAGGAACACTGACCCAGCAGCCAAGAAACAGCTTGTGTGCCTATTATTTATAAATTTCTGTGTGTGCCTATTATTCGTATATTTTGTTATGTTGACATAAATTCTGAAGAAAGAAGTCCATGAATTATACATTCCTTGATTCTGGTAGAGATGTGGTTTTATCTGTTAAGTTTAATTTCTAACATTTTAGTGTGCATAGGAAACTAATTAATTAGACTGGTACTTTGTTGTGCTATATAACAGAGAAAAAAGATGATCCTGCCTCAAACAGTGTAAAGTCCATATTAAGTTTGAGGGTTTTTTCTCTGTCAGATATGAAGGTCAAACTTTTATCTTCAATTCCATGTCTTTCTTTGTACTCCATCTGAAATAGATTGTGCTTCACGCAGTCATTAATTATAACTCATAAATATTCTTTATTTCATTAAAGCAATTCAAATTGAACAAAGAATGAAAGGACAGATTTTGGTTGCGGCACTTCATACTTACCCTGCTAATAGCTATACGCATAACTTTTGTGTGTGCCTCTAAGACTCAACTTTACTGTGAGAACAACACAGACCTACCTGGGCAGGAATACATGGCGGCTATATCCCAGCAGGTCTCTTTGCATAAATCCTGCAAGACGCTAGAATTAGCCCAGACCCTTTGTAATTTCAGTGTAAATTGAAATTTAAACCACCTTAATCCATAAACAAAAAGGTATTTCTGTTTCCTCATCTCCTTCATCCGCATCAAAAGATATGATACTTTAAGAAAATTCCAAGATCCAGACAATCTAAATATGGGTTATGTAATAGTTTTATACTGCAGAAGTAGTAAATCTAAAAAGCAGTATATCTAGACAGTGGATTCTGAGCTAAATTGTAAAAGGGGGAAAAAAAAGCCACACGCACACCGGCCACTCCACGTATTTAGTGCCTCACAGCAGAGCAGGGACACGGCATGGCACACTGACTGCTCTGCTGACCAGGATTTCAGATGCCATTCCTGCTTCTAAAGGCTTGCCTTGCAGACAAACCTCCAAATGCAAAATACAGAGGCCGTTTTTGCTTTGGTTTTAAAAGAGAGTCAGTACACTTTTATAACAGGCTTATTGATTTTTCTGTTGCCTTTTCTCCTGACAGATTCAGCTCTAAAGACTCTGAAGAGCTGCCCACTGCTACCCTGACTCTTCAGAGTGTGTCCTGCATTGCCATGTCTTCCTTAGGCTGAATCATTTTTGAGTTTGTTATTGCTTTACATTTGTGCTTCCTAGTATTCTAGCATTATCTTACAACAGCTTTTTTTCTGATACTCATTTGCCGTTAAATCTTACCTATTTAAAAAAAAAAAAAAACTTACTGTGTTTAATATGATAATATTTTCTTAGATATTCTTAAGGGCTTCTAATTGGAAGGGCTTTCTGCTGTCCCAGCAGATGGATTCAGCTCAAGGTCTTTGTTGACTGGATCTGAGAACAAACTATAAATGGTTTGGACTGTGAAAATGATATTGTGACTGCTGGTTTGGCCTTGTATCAACACATAGCATGGCTTATCATGTGATGTTGTATTTAGCCAACAGCTTCATACCAAAACAAAGAAAACATTTTGTTCTTATTGGATATTTGAAATGGCCAAACACATCAACTTTCTCAAATCCCAGTATTGTATTTATTACTATAGCTTATCTCCCCTGTGAAAGAGTCCATTAATAAACAAATAATATTTAGACAGTCACATCATAACTGAAAAAAACCCACAGAAAATGTCAAATGTTATAACTACACTCCAGTCATCAAGTTATATGAGAAAAATTTAGACCTTTTAAAATAATTTTTCTCTGTTCCTTTCTCCCTTCCTACTTACAGCATTGATGACTTCTTTTAGTTAGACACAGTGAAACTTGTAAGTCGCATAGTACAATAAGGTGGTTTGTGGCAGACCAGCCTCTTTATGGACATAAGGAACAGAAAAGAAAAATATTTCACATTTAAACAACTCATCACACCTGCTGCCTTGTAGAACAGGGAGCCTGGGTGCTGAGCTTCCTGACTGAGCCCAAAAGGATAGAGCTTTTCTCCCTCCAGTTCTTGAGAAGATGACAGGATTGCCAGATGTGTAAAAAGGATTCAGGACTTTCTTTTCATACAAACAGTATTTGTTCATATATTGGTTCAGATTTGAAGATAGAGTTGTAATAGCTCCACTCTATTTAGTACTGTGCAGTGTCTAACACATATAGACTCTTACTGATTTACACAGAATGCTGTACAGACTTTGAACACTTGATTTTACAAGAAAACCACACACTAAATGGACTATATATGATTCAAGAGATTTGTATTCTCAAAAATAAGAAAAAAAGAGAAAATTTTAAAACTCTAATTAAAAGCTATATAGTAAAAGCGTTAGGGGAGTTTGCCAGCCAGTAACAGTGGCATCACAAACCAGTGATGCCAAATAAGCAACCAGGGTGATTCAAGGGCAATTCTACCCCTCATGAGTGCTTCCTCCATTGCCTACTGTCCTGAACAAAGATCTAAATTACTGAGAGGTAATATTATCTTTCATCTAAGAAGACTCAATGCAGTGCATATCAAATTGCTTTCTATGTTTAACGTAAATAGGAAGTAAATAAGGTTTTATTTGGTAAGATAGAGAAAGGAACTGTTTCATTTGACACTGGTAGGCAAACTCTTCAAGAAAAGAAAATTTTACAAATGCCTGACAGGACACAGGTACACTACACACCACTGCAATGTGAACTCCTAAAATCTATGTTCGCTTTTCATTTCTCAGTGTTTTTGCCAATATAAGCATATGAAAATAATGATATCTATCGCCTCACTACTGTTTTTCCATCTACCACCAGAGTGTCTACAGAAGGTGCGCTGTGTTACAATGTACACATTGTGATCAACTAAAGTGCATGGCATAAACAAGGATTACACACATTATGCTTTTCTGACTGCAAAAATGGCTACATGCCATATTTTAAATCAATTAAGATATAATTTTAAAATATTATATTATTAAAAAATTCAGAAGTAAGAAAATTCTGAATTTTTAAATATCAACAGTGGTATAGCCAAAATATGTGCTGATGATTTTACTCATATGTTTCTATTTACTTAGCAGAAATCTTTAAATAGAAAATGAAAACTCTTCAATAAGAAATAAGAAAAGAAATCAAGCAAACTGGTACTCTTAAAAGTACATTGGTGCATTATCAGCTGCATCACATTGCATAAGTAAAATGGTATTTCTTCACCTCTTCTTTTCAGACACCAGTGCCAAGCAGATAAGAAAGGCTGTCATAGAACTCTTCTTTCTCTCTTAAACAAAATTCAAGGTAGCAGAAAATCAGACTTTCTGAATGACAATTTGATTTTAGTTGTATAGCACGGTGGTCTGTAATTCTAACACAAGGGTACTTCAAGGAATACATTTTTGTCTGTTTTCATGTTAGCTAAAATCCTGCCTGCCTCTTTTACAGTAATTTGCACAAATCCTGTTGAATTTAGTGGAGACAGGACATTTCTTCCAACAAAGATCAGCGCTTTCAAGCATTTATGCACCAAGCTCTTGTGCAAGTGCAGTGTCAAGAACAAGACTCTCTCTGGCCATCTCACATGTCGTTTGCTTATATAAGAACTCATTTGTTTCCTACAGCTTTTTAGCTTTTTCCAAATCCCTACCTTTTGCAAAAATATATCTGTAACAAACTTATTAACAGTAAATGGATCCCAGTAACTAGGGCAGTCAGGTAAAGTTTTCAAGATGTTTCTGATCCCAGTTTAAAACAAATCTTCCACTCCCACTCTTCTGGGAGAGGTTATTTTAAATCTAGATCACTTTCATTAACAAGAACAGAGAGTTATATTATTAGGTTATTCTGACAGATCTGCAGTAGCAGACTGACAAATACCCTTTACTGATACATTTCTTCAAAGGAAATAAACCTACAAATTAAATTAATTTCTCAATCTTAATTCCACTAGGGGGAAGATGGGTTTACTCATGGCCTTCATAATCTGCTGTGGGATATCAGTCTTGGTCAGCAGAATGCCTTAATTCTGTTAATTTTCTCTAACTCAAGTGGGAAAGTACCAGGCAACTTTTAGGTAGATTACTACATACAAATACAAATTCTTGAAGAATTACACAGGAAAAGATCTGTTAAGCTTAAACATCCAAGGCATTTTTTTTTGTGATTCACGCATAACTTCTTTCAAAGAAGTAAGCCTCATGCTTTTTAATCTATGCAGAAATCAAAAACGATCTCTTCTTTTCTAATTCCACAACACATTATCAAACACTGATCATCTGTACAATTTTCACCTCAGCAGACACAATTCAGAAACACATGCAGATACTCTAAAAATGTTAATGACTCTTCAGCCTGTTAGATAATGGAATCTGTTTTTCATTCATGTGTAATCCTTCTGCTTCCCCAGTCATGTGCGAAAGCTCTGCCTGAACAGCAAACACTAACGCTGGCTGCATAATCCACCGGATAGAGCAATTAACAGAGGGAGGCTTAAGGCCATCTCTGATCTGGCAACTAACTATTTCTGTCATAAATTTGAATATTGCACAGCTGGGCAAAGTGTTACAAAAAAGTCTCCTTTCAGGAAAGGACCCTCAGTAAGAAAATACTCTTTCATCTGCTTAGAGAAGACTTCTGAGTATCGGCTTCTGAGCGTCTGCCCTTCTTCAAGGGCATAAAAATTTGCAGTGGTGTTTCCATTAATTTGGATGACCAACTGGCACAATTATTTTCAAATTCCAGGGTTATCACAGCTAAAGGGTTGAAGCTTCTCAGCAGGCAAGGACCTGGAAACCCTGAAGAACCCCAGCTGTGCTTTGTTCAAGGAGAAGCATATTGCACATGTAAGCCTTGCCCACACAGAGGGGGCAAGGATGCCCTCTGCTCCAAACAGCTCATCAAACACAGATAAATGGAAGGGAATAACAGACAAAGGGATTAGGAGGTAAGCAAACTGAGAGCTACGTGTCCCAGAGTACTTTTTCAAAAACATCCAGTCTTCATGGCAAGTGAAGATCCAGGGTCCTGGTTTAGAGAGCTGGACATGCAAAGTGGAGAGCATGAAAATGAGTGAAATGGTCAGAGAAGACAGATGTGCTCTTTGCTTAGCATATAGTCAGCTCATTTAATTACTCATTGATACAGTTAATTTGCAACATTATTTTAAAACATTTATTCTTCATCACAGCTCTTTCTTTTGAGAGAAAGCAGCGTTAGCTGTCTGCTTATACAGAATATGACTGATCTGACTCAGTGATGCTAACTTGCAACTAGATTGGGATAGGCTGAATGGCACAAAAGGATGTCTGTAATAATTTCAAAAAGCAACAGCACTTCTGCAAGACTCAGGCGTGCAGCAGTGGTCCTCACTCAGCTGAGATACGGAAGGAGCCTGAGGTGTGAAATGGAGCTTCCAGCTGAGACACAAGAGCTGACCCAGATCTACAACATCCCTTCCTTGATGTAATCAGTCTGGAGGCAGGCACACTTCTGTAAGATCATTAGCTCTTAACCAGCCACTCATGCTCTGGGAGAAATCTGGACAACTTCCATGCCCAAAGACCTTCGTGAGGTTGCTTTCCTGGTGACACTGATTAGGCTGCTGACCCGCTGCTGGGGAAAGCTGCAGCACTGCTTGGCCAACAACCCCGGGCACCAGCATGGCTCCAGGATCATGTCACGGCACCATCCATGACTTGGCTCCTCATTCACTGGCCACATGGCACCAGTGTAGAAGTGGATGGAGCTCATCCAAAAATTCAGAAAAATACCACACAGTGTACTTTAAAGTTATTTGTGTGCCCACTGTGTTCCTGGCCAGCCCTGCCGATGGTGAGTTCAGTGTGCCAGAGGAATGGGCTAACACATCCTTTGACGTTTCACCCAGCAAGACTGTTCCCCATAGAGGCACCTTCTTTGAGTGCAGATTCAATGCCAAGAGCTTTGCTGATGGGATATTTTGTAGAGCACATTTTTATCTGTGCCACTTAAAAATGAACAGATGAAACTTCTCATTTCATCATCTCAACACCTCTCTCAGGTGTCGCTTCCCTTAGCAGATTGCAGGTTAATTCCTTCTATATTATGAATTTGCAAAATAATGCCTGCATTAAGGTATATTAAGATTCATTATGACAAATATTTCAATTAAAACATCTTAAAACAGTATCTTGGATCTGCCCTATTTTCTTAGATCTTGGTCAAATTCTCCTTAACTTCACATAGAACTTATCCCCTTACACAGTAATCACTTAGAGCAGCATTTGACAACTTCACCGTAGGATCTTTTAGTGAAAGGAGTCTTGGGTTTACCCTACAAAAGCCATTTGTAGCTGAAAACAAATCCAGAAATAAACATTTGGGTGGGTGATCAATAAGTTCCTTCACCTCATAATTTTGTAGAGCTGTACTTTGGCATAGGTGCAAAACAACATGTTAGTCACTTCTGACTATTAATTGGTGATTTTTTGGACATTTCCCATAATTAATGGTACAATCTCTACTTCTGCAGTGGCTATAGAAAGAAGTCTTAAAATGCCAATCAAATTAACACATTCCAAAATATGAAGCTCATACAACATTTTAAGTCACAGTTCATTGAATGGTAAATTGTTTTTAGACAAAATGGCTTTTTTTTTTCCTAAAAAAGAAAAGGATTATTTATGATTGCATCTCTCTTAAACTAAAAAAATTCAGCAATACAGTATTGACGACATTAATGACTCCTATTTAGAAACAAAAGTCTAATTCCCAGAACATGCCATATGGACTGCTTCTGCTACTAAAAGAGTTTCATACTCAAGGTATTTGTAGGAGCAGTCACCAAATATATTTTCTGTACATCATCATCATCATCATCAAAAGGTTTGGGTTGGAAAGGACCCTAAAGATTCTCTAATTCCACCTACCCTGCCTTGGACAGGGACACCTTCAGTAGACCAGGTTGCTCAGAGCCACACTGAACCTAGTCTTGAACACTTTCAGGGATGGAGCATCCACAGCTTCCCTGGGAAACCAGTGCCTCACCATCCTCACAGAAAAGAACATCTATTCTAAACCTATTCTCTTTCATTTTAAAGCCATTCCTCCTTGCCCTACCTCTACATACCCTTGTAAAAAGTCCCTCTCCAGCTCTTTTGTAGTCCCTCTTTAGGTACAGAAAGGCTGATATAAGGTCTCGCCAGAGCCTTCTCTGCTCCAAGCTGAACAGCCCCAGCTCTCTCAATGTCAAATGCGTCTTTACTTTCTTCTCCTTACTCAAAATAAATACCTTCTTCCAAAGTAATCCTTTTGAAACTGGGCTGATGATAACTAGTGAGGCAAATCAAGATGTAACATCTTACTTACCCTGAACAAAGGTACCGGGTTCTGGTCCCACAGTAGCAGCACCATACACTTAGTTTAGAATTGAGAATTTAGATTTTAGTTATCAGTTAGGGGTCAGGAGGTCCTGACTACAACCACCGGTACTTCTCTTCGGTTTTATGCTGTCACTTTTATATTCTTTGTTTTTGTATACCTGCACATCTGACTACACCAGTACCCACAGAATGAACTGGTAACATTCTACTAAAAAAATGTATAATTTCTGCACAGTGCAAACAGTGGGTTGCTAGGGTGGTTCTTCAAGTCCTGCTAGTCCAGTGTGGCACCCTGGTGTGTTCAATACATTCAGTGAACCCCTGTATAATTATATGACACCATGGGAAAAAAAACAGAATCGGAGCAGTAAGTCAGTTATTTTTAAATACTGTTTATGTATTTGTTAGTGTTATTCCCATGTCCCTGGAACTCTCTGTGGAGTTCCCCATCACCCAAAATGGTTCCAAAAGCCTTTCAGGACCCTCTGATGCTGGTGAACATAGCTAGGAAACCTCTCAGATGTTTCTGCATTTTTGGCTGACAGAAAATATTCTCTGTTATTTTATGCTCTTATTCCCAGGAACAAATGCCAGAAACCGAATGTTCAAGACACAGAACAGAAGTTATCCAATAACTGAATTTGAAGCCTTCCTGAGCAAAGAGGAAATAGACTGAATCAGCACAGCAGTCCTCTGAGATGAGAAAATTTGATGCCCTTTTAATGATACGTTCCATGCTTCTTTCACATAAAAATTAAACAACACTGCTTGTCTGCACAGCACTCACATCGCTGCTGTAGACAATATTTTTATAGCAATTTCTCCTTTAAAATGAAAAACCAAATACAATACAGTGAAGCTGAAAAATCAAAGTTCTTTCTATATGAAGTATCTCCTTTAATATCTGCCAAGGTTTTTTGTTTTTTTTTTTTCCCCTTGGGTCGCAGTGGAGCTGGAATTAACACAGCCTCATCTGTTCTTTTCTTGGTAGCTCTACTCTCCTGACAGTAACAGAACTCTGAGAATATGGGAGCTCTTCATTATTTCTGCCTGACTTCTACCAGGTGCAATGCCCATGCAGGCAGAACGTACTTTCACAGGGGAGTCACCCAAAAGTCTGCACAGCAAAGGACTCTGAGCCACAGCAAGCACACTCAAAACAATCCCCAGGCTCTGTTAATCCATTCAAACATTTCCTCTGCTGGGTGCCAAGCAGAAAATACCAACAGTTTTACCAAAAAAATTTGTAACAATTCTTTTAAGTTAAACATGTAAAATAGAATTAATTTAGCATTCACTGGAAAGTGTTACACTAACACAAGAAATCAGCCTGTGCTATATTGTATGAGAACAGTTTCAATATCATCCCTTCCTAAGCAAGGTTGTCAAGAAGAAGCTACTTGACAACTGAAATAATACAGCACTCCTTTGGGGGGGTAGGATCAAAAGGAGAATTTAAGCTGCCAAGATCCCTAGCATCAGAGGAAGGAGGGAACATAACTGCACCCCCTGATCCACACCTCCTGCCCATCCTGCAGCCCATGCCTCACTATCACTGAACTTCCCTGCTCAAAGAGAGCCAAAACAACACCATGTGCCAAGATGCTGTGAGCACTTACCCCCATGACACACAGAACAAAAAAGAAGTCTGCCCAGTTTTTACTTTCTTCCTCTAGCCACTGGACATGACTTCACTTCTGTTTTGGGATAGGCACATCTGGCCTTCAACAGCCATGACTGAAGACTTCAAAGTTACCTCAGTTTGAATATCTTTGCCCATTCAAATACCTGCTTAAGAAATTGATTTATTAATAGACAGTTTGCAAATCTGGGGTCATTCTTCAAATTCTTCTAAAGAGAGCACAGGGCAAATATTTTTATGCTCTAAGCTTTTATTTTATGAATTTTCAGAGGCAGCTATCTTTGCAACTTGTCAATGTAAGCCATCTTTTTTTAAACACTTCAATATATTATCTGTACTGTCTCAAGTAGGATCCTCTAGACCTGCATTTTCATCAGAACAGACATTTTTAAAGCTAACAGTTCAACATCTGAGGAGGGAAGTACAAGACTGAAGCACTGAAACATGACATGATCAGATCCTACCAACTCCAGTGATGACAGCAATCCACTAAAGCCACTCCACTGGAATATTCCTAGGAAGATGCTGTCAGAAAGATACAGAAAATAATTGCTGAAATAGTTTTTATGAAGATCACACAGTAAGTTCATAATAGCCCCTTCTAGGAAAGGGAGAAAATTATTAAATCCCTAAATTTTAGTCAAAGAAAAAGAAAGGTAATGTGAAAATGAAAATTAAATGTTTTTATTCCTGTTAAGTTGTATAAATCCTGCTGTGAGTAATTTCCATTGAGCCCACAGCAGAATGAAGATCATTACAGAAAAAATGGCTGTCCACTGTGACCAAGAAGATCAATTTCTGTAGAAAGAAAGAAAGAAAGAAAGAAAGAAAGAAAGAAAGGAAAGAAAGAAAGAAAGAAAGCAAACCCTAATATATATAAAACTCACAAGGCAGACAGAAACTACATTGATCAAAATGCTGAAAATAATATTTCAGTATGTCTTCATCTAGGACCAAATTTTCAAATGTTTACATCTTTCCGAGGTGTTGAAGAACCAAATGTTTATTATTTGTTTGCAATCTGCAAAGAAGAAAAATTTTATTCCTTTTTAAGAGGAAAATTATGTGTTAGGAATTTCTTACTGCCTGTCCCATGTCCGTGGAAAAAGAAAATTTAATTATTTTCTCAGATACTCAGTCTAAGTCCTCACTTATAAAAGTCAAAGGTTAGTGACAGGAACAAATAATATAAATATTATTTTTTTGGTTAAGTCGTTTCACTCTCTTTAATCATGACAATATGAGGGGGATACTATACGCTTTTTTAAAGGAAATGTATCTTAGATAATCTAGCTGGAGAGAATGTCAATATATATGGTTATACAAGGCATATTCAAAAAAATGAAGAATAAAACAAACTACAAAATTTGGGGGGTCCTCACTGCAGCACATTACAAATCTCTAATTTTTCTTTTTATTTTTTTTTTTTTTTGTGCTTGCTTAGCACAGGCAGAAGAACCTGGGCTCATCCCTGTGTTCCCTCTAAGTAGTATCTTTGTGGTGTATGTAACTTCTACATCTAATATATCACTTAGTGGGATAACTTCTACCTCAGTATGCCCTAAAAACCCTCAAGTGACAAAGGAATATTCCCAGAGCAGCAAATCCAGTTATGCAACCACTGGGTCTGCCTGGCTGGACTGTACACTGCAATTGTGACTCCGTCCTCAACATTGTAAAGAACTGCAAGGGAAAGGCTCATCCTTTCTGCGTGAGTACTCTGGCCTCCTCAACCATTTCATCAACGCAAAACACATGCTGAAACAATGATTAGCCCTGCTGGTATGGGCCACCTGCTTGACTATAGGTGATCTGCTCTTACTGACACTGTCAGTCTCTTGGCAGACCCTGGAGTAGAGCAGGGCGAGTATCACACATCCTTGGCAAGAGTAAAAGACGGCAAAACATTACCTAGTCAAACTTACCTCCAATACTGCTCAGAGATAGCAGAAACACTGCACCTTGCTAGGTATTAACAAATCAGCACTCGGCTTTAGAGTCCTGACTTTTGCAAATCACTATTATCTCACTCTTTCATACTCCTGCTAATTATTCCTAATGCAAAATCTCACTAACATTAAAATCTCAATAACATTAAAGTGTTATCTCACAGTAGTATTCCCCTTGATTAGAGTCTTATGACCTGCAAAATCTACAATGTCTGATTCAGCTACTTTCCCAGAATATAAACAGCTCAAATGCAGGTACAAGTCTCAGGCAAAGTAATTTGCTATTAACTGCCTATTTCATCTGGGTACATGGCCCAGCAAAACATCAACATAGTTTTTATTTCATAGAGAGTCTCAAAAAAGTTCAGAGCTTTGTGTCTGTGGAAATAAAGCAGGACAAGATGCATGCCCAGTGAGGATGAATAAATTAACATCTTTTGACTCAAACCATGCTGTCAACTACAATTTAAATTCAAAAGACTGGATATTTATGAGACCTGATTGGAGGAAACAAGCCAAGTAGTCAAAAACTGGTCCAAAACTACTAATCTACACTTAAAGCCAAACAGGAAGGGAATCCTATGGTCCTAATTTGAGGTTTGAAGACAAAATTTAAGGTGGAGGGAAAAAGTGATAAGCTTCCTCTTTCATGTGGGCTCTTTGGCTATGCAGGACAGTTCTGCAAACATCCTGGGGTAACTCAGGCTTGCCCTCAGGCATGGAGCACTGCTACAGGAGTAGGGTTAGCAGGAGGTGTGCCAATTGCTGGGTACAAGTGGCTTTACAACTGAAAGCTGACAACACAAGTAGTGCCAGCCCTTGCATTCGCTGCCCCTCAGAGCAATAAACCCAATGTTTATGCTCAGAGGCTCACCCAGGTGTTCTCCCAGGCTCTGAGTCCCCAGCCAGGCACTTGAGAGCTCCTGCACAAAGCCCGCGCAATCCACAGGGAGACACTCCAGCTGTCCCCCTTCTTTCTAAGTCCATTCAGCCTCTTCAAGGAGACACATCAATGAAACCTTAGCTGGACTCCACGCACTGTCACGTTGCAAGTGCCAGGACAGGAAGGAGTAAGGAAAAGAATGCCTGAATGTGTCTGCTTGAATTCAACTATCCCAAGGAAAAGCGCTTTTTACTGACATCACTCCCATTCAGATTAGATGCCATGAAAAGCATAGTCACCCAAGAACTCAGATAAGCAAATGAGGAAAAGCATGAAAATGTATTGTGAATAATCAACATTTAATTTTAGTCAGTGGAACAAAGAGGTAGGAACAAATGCATTCCTGAAAATCAAACTGAGTAGTGTCCAAGTATTCCCATCTTGTAATGTAAAAATTAATGACATGCATTTTGTTCCAGTTATGACTTAGTGTAGTTTAGAAACCCAGTCAAAGGTTTTGCAGCAAATAGAGAAGTATGGACATTTTCATGTCCAACCAGCTTCCTTATCAAAAAATTCACAATTCATAAGAGGGAAGAGTTTACCATGGAGTCAGATTGTTTTAATAGCCACGTCACTTGACAAAACAATTTCCAAACAGCTTCTTCATTTTACAACTAATGTAAATGAGAAGGAAGTATTTTACCTTTAGATTGCTACACTTTTTCAGTCCTATAACTGAAAACAGTTTCAAAATGACATTTTCATTGGCCTGTCTTAAAATATTAACAATTCTGGGCCAGTTTCACAATGTTATTAAAGTTCTTCAATGCACAACTGTTTGTGAGATAAGAAAGTCATGTCATCTATTGTTTCTCATAACTCATCACAACCTCTATAAGCAGTCAAGCCAGCCAATCCAATTCATCTTGAAAACCATCAAAGTCCATACACATTTTGACAAACAAATGGGTGGGATAGTAGCATTAGCAAAAACAGAAGAAACAAATTTGATTCCAAGAGCTCCATGAATCTGCAAAGCAATGGCAGCTTAGTGTCAAAAGCTGATTGACTCTGAATAAATCAGCTCTAGGAAAAAATTAGAATTCCTAGATCATAAGTGACAGATGTCCCTTATGCCAGAATGACTTTCAGGCCATCTAATTTTATTACAAGAGGAGGAAAAACAGTTACAGAGCAAAAGCAAAACATAAGATTGTGTGCAGTGGGTTTTAAATTAATCTGCTAGTGTCAGGACTGCTTGTTTCATTCAGTTGGTCCAGACTGAAAACACTGAAGAAGGAGATAAAGAATTGATTTTCAGTATAAAAAGGGGGCCAGCATACTTCCGGCACTTAAAATGCATTATTTTTTTACAGTTTACAATAATCAACAAACACACTTGGGAAAACACACTGGGAAAGTCCTTTGCTGAAGCAAGGGGCAAGCAGGCTTATTTTCCAGCTGCTCCACTCCATACTTAATCTCCACACCTGAAAGTTGCCAGAGAGGTCTCACGTTCACAGTTTCTAATAAACAGTAGACCTTATGTCCACGGGATGCCACAGAAGCTGACAGTATGAACTTCCTCTGTTTCTAAAGGTGCTAGAGAAAATTATGGAGGATTGGTCCTGAGGGGGCTATGCCATGCCACAGCCTGGATACCACTGCAAGAGGATGTGCTTTCATCCTGTGAGAGCTAAAAGCCAGGAGAGTGCTTCACAGAGAAGAACATGCAGGCTTAAACTTTGTCTTACCTGTTTCATAAAGGATTTTCTGTTGGTCACTGTGAGAGTCAGCATGCTGGTCTGGATGGACTTTTTCTCACTAAATCACTGAATATGCTGAGTTGGAAGGGACCCACAAGGATCATCAAAGTCCAAATCCTGGTCCTGAATAGGACAGTCCCAAGAATCACACCATGTGCCTGAGAGCGGTGTATGAGTGCTTCTTGAACTCTGTCAGGCTGGTGCTGTAGCCACTTCTCTGGGAAGCCTGTTCCAGTGTCCAACCACTCTCTGGGTGAAGAACCTTCCCCCAGTATTCAACCTAAACCTGCCCTGTCACAGATTCAAGCCATTCACAAATCTGAATTACATGTGGCATTTGGAATTTCTTCCAATATAAAAATTTCAGAGGGTCATTTTTGTCAAACTCAGTGTTTCGTATTTTAAATATTGTATTACAACTTATAATGTAAAATTTTTCCTTGATACAAGTATTTTATGTCTAAAATTACTGAAAAAAAATTTTAACTCACGTATATAAGTAATTTTTTTGCCAGAACACATTCTGCTGAACTGTTAACTGGGAAGTTATGATTTTAATAAAATATTCAAAGCAAATACATTTCATCAGAAAAAAAAAGTCTGGACACCTCCAGTAATGCAGTTTTAGCTGCCAGCTTTATTCTTAGACAATTTATAAAGCACTCAGAATCCCAAGTCAAAGGCCAGCGAGTATCCTTACAAATTTGTCTCCAAGGTGGAAAAGGGCTGTTAGTGTAAGCTGAAGAGCAGCAATACTAGGAAAATACAGCTGCATAGTATATGGCAGGGAACCTGATTTCTTTCATGATACACTTCGAACTTTCTTGCCAGCGCCATGCCAAGTCACAGTTTCAGAAAGGTGGGTGCAGGACCTGGTGGGCACCAGAAGTGCCTGCAGGGCTCCTCCTGTCAATCCATGCACCAAGAGGGCTGGCTCTGGATCGAGGTCTCAGGGACAGCGGGTACCTGCAAGGGCAGCCCCATCTCCTCTCAATTTGCCCAGCACTGATGGCTCAGGACTGGCACGTGAGGAGGACGTGCCAGAAGAGGGAAAGCAGGAGACTCATTCCTTGTGTTCCCATTCAGCTAAAAATTGAAGCAGCTCCAACCACCTCACTGTACTGTCAAGGAGACGAGTATTTGTATCGTGGCACAGATGGCCTTGTTCTTTAGCAGAGTCTGAAAAATGACTGCACTCAGGATATACCTGTCAGGAGCTTCCAGCCCCTGTCCCGTCAAGAAATGGTGGGGGGACACCGACCTGCACTGCATGCAGAACTCACTGCTGGGTTATCGGCTCCCTCACACGCCAGCACCTCCACCTCAGTGGATGGGCTTGACATGGATTTCAGAACACTTCATCACACGAGTTCATACTCAGCCCTCTTAATTTAATTTCTTATCCCATATGTGACTCCACTAACATTCACTGAACTTCTGCAAAGCACAGTTGTATTAACCATATGTGAAGGCATAAACTATCAACCCCAAAAGGTTAATTGTCACAATACTCTTCTTTTTTTTATTGCTGCAATAAATAATTGCTTCCATAGAAGAGAGGTACAGAATGAGTCTCCTTAGAGAGGTTAAACAGAAAATATTGTGACCTTGTAATTTAAAGGGACAGTATCCAAAATTTGGAAAATCTAACTGGATGCTAGTGAAGTTCTCTGGTTAAACACCAAAAAAGATAAAAAATGAAAAAGAAAGAAAAAAAAAAAAAGAAAAAGAAAAATAAACTAAATAAAAATTAGACTGAAATGTGAAAAACAACAGAATGTTTGTGTAAGAAGTAGAGCAACAGGGCCCTTTAGCATCTGGGTAGTACCATACCATAAGAAAAAACCCAGTAACAAGCATTTAGCCGTGTGGGAAAACTGGAAACATGGTGTTGGAAATCATGTTTAAAGCTAGGTGTCCATGTTCTTCAGGTGGGGAGTTCTTTCTTTTTGTTTGATCCCTAGAACAATGGAATCCTGTAAAAGCTCTGAGCTCCAAGAAACAGCTGGTAACACAACAAATGAACAAACCTTTGCTGAGATATTAATGGATGAGGCTGTGCTTCTGCAAACGTGCACATACAGCTCTGC
This sequence comes from Picathartes gymnocephalus, assembly GCA_013390045.1. Lineage (NCBI taxonomy): Eukaryota > Metazoa > Chordata > Aves > Passeriformes > Picathartidae > Picathartes > Picathartes gymnocephalus. The sequence goes on from WEKY01036108.1 coordinate 53,738, forward strand.
AGGAAGTGCTACCTATCACCCAGACCTCACAGGCCTTGTATCAGAAATTTAGGATAGTGTTATTTATTCCAGTGATTCAAATACCAGCAAATTGAAACACACAAATGAGGCTTTAAATAAACTGGACAAGCACTAAACACCCTGAAAGTCAGGACAGGTGGGGTTTTTTTCATTTTGTTTGTAGGTGTTTAGTTAGGGAAAGATCATTATTTGTGACTTACTTTCATCTGAGCACAGAGCTGGTGTCAGGACTAAACGAAAACTGTTTTCTTATTCTGTCTTTCTCACTGCCAGTGTGAAAAAAAAATATGATTTATGCATTGAAATGAAAATAAAGATCTTTTGATGAGAGCCTGGAATGTCCTCTGTTCATTGCAAAGCCTTTGAATTTTTTTTTTAATGCAATAAGACATCTGAACAGCTTCAACACTGCAGCAGAGTTGTCTGAGTCACATGCCTACAGCTGCCATTTAAGGTAACCAAGCCTGAAAATTGTCAGTTATTGCATAGTCAGATTTTTTTTTTTTTTAAGATAAATAGCTCTAAGTGGGATGTGATTCCAGTATGTACTGACTAGAGGTGAGTGGCAGAGAAATAGGGAAATGTCTAAGTCAGTTACTGGCAACTTTTAAGCAGGGTCATGCTTACATCCACTGATCTACCTGCCTAATACTCAACTTCCAAACAAGTGTTGGCAAATTGAAAAGAATTCCAAAATGAGCTAAATGAATGACATGAGCTATGGGAAAACAATCCAGCATGCAGTTCCCAAGGCTCAGTCTACTTTTTTTATCCATAAGGGACTTGAGTATGACATAAACTGTATTTGGACTGCTACGTCCCTCCTCTCAAAATCTATGTAAGCAAGTCAATCACAGCTTATGAATCTGTATTGCAACTTTTTTTTTAAAAAAGGGAATATCTAGCAAAATGCATCATATGCTGAGCTTATTTTTAACTATCCACATGCAAAAAAATTGCTTATCAAATGGGTGAGACAGAAGAAAATACCTCTTCAGACAAACCGATGTTCTCAAATTAATTTCCACGCCTGCAGCACAACAGCTCTCCTGCACCTCACCATCACCCTTTTGCCTCTCATTTACACCTTACTCTTCAAGATACAACCTTTCTCCTAATTGCTGGCAGGCAAAGGATTTCCTCTGCCTCCAGCAAGCCCCACTCCTGCCACTTCTCCTAAAAGCAAGCCACAAGCATATGAAACCTGTCTAGATAAGAGAATATTTTTTGTGTTTAACTTAAATAGGGAAAAAGGCTTTGAAAGCCTCCTTCCCCCACCTAAACCTTCCTCCTCTTCAAAGTGGTTTACAGCAGATTCGTGGAGAGCAGAAGACAGTCAAAGGGCTGTGACAGTGTCCTGGCAGAGGGGAAGGTTTCTGAGAAGGATAGGTGCGTTCTGCACGAAGTATCATGAAACCAGACCCTTTCAAAGGAGACACAAGTGTGTCATAAGGCAGCTCAGAGCCAACACCTCCGCCCCTTTCACACCTCGTTTCCTTCTTGTAATTAAAGGCTAGGGTGACACTGAGGACAGATTCTGAAAAATAAACTCCCTTTTGGTTTTAAGAAGGTTGAAATACATCAAAAAATACAAAATGAAAAGCGCTAGTTTGTTTCTCTTGGGGGAACATGTTGTTTCTAGAGGAAAATGCACCAGACATATGTTTTTTGGTGCCAAAGTATAGTGCCAAAGAGGAGCTGGAAGAAGTAACTATATTTTGAATCATCATAGAATGATAGAACCATAGAATTATGTGGGTTGGAAGGGAGCATAAAGATCATCCAGTTCCACTTGGGACAGCAGTATTTCCAAGGCACCCACACACAGACTTTCAAGCCTTTAAGCAAGTTTTAATGTTAGCAGTAAGGACAAGGACTTTGGTGCATAAAACCTGGAACCCTACTTCACACCAAAAAGCTTTCCTGTAATTCAAGGATAGGCACTGAGACAAATTCCATCCAACCACGGAGAACTCCACACTAAAGACACTTTCTCAGTTTACTCAGCTGAATGCACTGAACTCAACACAGGGCTCGCTGGTTAGGGTAGCTCTCTCCTAAAACACTGAGGAAAGAGGCAGCGTAGGAGGACAAGTGCCTATTTGAATGACTGGAACACAATAAAACTGGCATAAGTGATACTCGGTACCACTTACAGCTCTAGTTTCCCTCAGTGCAGGGTGAGAGGTAAGAAGAAACCTATAGGAAAGCAGCATTCCAAAACAGGGAAATAAGATATAGTAAGGTGGCAATGAGAAACCTGCAGTGAGAACATTTCAGAATGAATACTTAAGCTAGTCCCTAGAAAATGGCTTAAAAACTATTCTAAATTATATATATGTATATATAATCTATATTATTGTATATTATATATTATTATATATAATTGTATATATTATATAAAAATAATAGAAATATAATAAATATTTATGTTTGTTTTTATATGCACTAGATATAGATATAGTTATAAAAATATATAAAAACAATCTTGGACATCTGTGTGAACAGCTGTTGGGAAATCTTTTGACTCCCAAATAGCATACTTCTTCTGCAATATCTGGTTTAGTAGGGAAAAGCAGAGCACTGATGCAGTGTCCAGCTTCATCCCATCCTTCCCCTGCTCCATGGAGAAATTTTGGAGGTTCCTCTCCTGCACCATTCCTTCACTTCGGTCTTTGCAAGTGATTTGGTGACAAAACGCTGTCTGTGGGAGAGGGAAGCAGATCTGCTAGGACGTTGTGCATTCGTCTAATGATGAGATACCACTCCTCTCCTGCTGCAAGAGGAGACGGAAGCATGCACTCATCTAGCATGATCATCCCTTGAAAATTCAGTTTGTGTCAAATAGCAAACCTCAGAGCAATCCAGCATGGGCAAGGCCCCCAAATGATGATAGAAATCATTCTTTTGCCATGCAAACAACGAGAAAACAAGCAGCCAAAAGCCAAATCTCTGCTGAATCATTGATGGCTGTCATTCAGGCTTAACACAGTGACTGGATCAAGGCAAGCTGGCTCTTCAGAGTGGGCATGGGAGCTGTCTCTGCCAGCACAGCAGATGGCCCGCTAGCTCCGTACCTCTCATTCCGGTGCTGAGGGCAATGCAGCTGAGTAAGGTTCTGCAGGGCACCAGCGAGGGGATGGATGCAAACGTTGTGTTTGTTCTTCAAAGTGGAGTTGAGGTCAGGGAATGCCAACAGGGAGCCTTGCAGTGATTCAATTCTGTGGACACTGGATGGAAAGCCCTTCCTCCTTTTATGAATGCTCCTGAAGAACTTACAGCTAGAACAGGATGCGAGACCCTGGAGCTTCAGCTCTGTTGTGCAATGAGTGAGATGGAGCTGTGTGGTTCCTGCTGTGATGAGTTAGCACCAAGTAGCTAGCTGCTGTTCTGGGAAATCATTCAGATGTACTGAGGTGTAAACAATCTCTTCCTGAAGGAGGAGCAGGAAAGAAGCTAGGTGTCTAGTCTTGTTCTTCCCTCAGAATTTGGACTGGTCCATACAAGGATATGAAAGCCAGCTGAGAGTGGCTCAATTGAGATAAGGCATTTATGAGGCTTATTAGAAAGGCAAGCATTAGAGGGACACAGCAGGCACTGTCTGTTGTGGGTGCCTGTTTCCCTCCTGCAGATATAGGTGTATTTATTTAGATTTGTTAATATCCACTGCTGTAGGCAAAGCAACCCAACCTGAATCCTCAGTCATCACCCCCTGCAGGGAAAGGGTACATGCAAGAGAAATCTGAAGGGAGTTCTGGATGCCAAGGAAAGATGAAAGGATTTTAGGAAGAGAGGTTGTGAAAACAAGTAGTACTGGAGAGCTTATCCATGCATAAATGAGATGGAGCCTGAAGTGACGGAGAGTCCCCATTGCTTCTTTTAAAACATAAGGACAAAACAAAAAGATTGGCTGAACAGGGTGTAAGGCAGGAAACAAGATCTTTTAAAACTGTTAGCAGTCAGGAAGGGAAGGAAAAATGTCCATGTGTGCGAATCAACTTTGATTTGATGCCCACCCCAATGTCCTGCTGCAGAGGGATAAGCTTACAACCCTCCCCTAAAAAAAGAAATGGAGCATGCTCCCAGCTTTCTGGGTCCATGCCAAACTGTGAAGTTCACTTTCAAAGGCAAAGCTGACACGGAGACATTTGACAGGACTCATGCTTCTAAATCACGTGGATGCTTTTGTAAACATTACTTCTGGGTGTACTTAATATCTCCACTATTAATCAGGTTGCGGGGAGTTAAAAGCCCATTAATGGCATTAACAAATGCTATTTAACTGGGCTGAATTGCAAATGCAAGTTCAGACAGAGAACAAATACAATGTGACTTTGGAGGAGCAGAAAGCCAGTCAAAAAATCCCACATTTCATCTTGAAAAATAACAAAAAAAAAAATAAACAAAACAAACCAAACCAAAAAAATACAACCCAAAAAACCAAACAACAACAAAAAAAACCAAACAAACAAAACCCCGTCAATTAATCAACCCAAAATACACGGACTATGAGAAGGGAGGAAAAGCCTTGGCACATGTGATATTGAAAGAACTTGTGGGTATGTTGGTTAAAGCCAGGATGTGGGGCTCAACAAATGGAAGGTGGTAGGTGGGTCGATACATGGAGTAGATTTGATAAGATCTTGGCATGCAGTGTGACCTAAGGACGGTCAATGGAGTTTGGTCTTGCTGGCACAAAGAACACTCAAAACAGGACCAGGAAGTTGATCTTTCTGTGAAATCAGTGGTCTACCAAATGAGGGAGGTGGTGATAACCTGGATGGTCTTCAAAGCAAAGCAATAGCAAGGACTGAGGGTTTGGAGAAATCATCCAAGCCTTTTTGGGTTTTTGAAAAGTGCAATGGGAGAATGACTCAAACATGCTTGGTTTGGTTGGCTGTGTTTGTAGGGGCATGTTAATACCTGTTCACACTCACTTTTTCTGAGCAGTCGGGACAATGAATTTGTAATGCTGTGCTTGCTTATATGTAAAAATACAAAAAATGCAGGAAATTGGTTCAGGGAAATTGTAACCTGAATATTGTGGAGAAATATTAAGTAATGAAATGCACAAGAATATCTCTCCAGAGTCTTTGCCTGGGGCTTTCAAAAGCAGGCAGTAAAATGTATCCTATGAAGTCCAATTCTCTACTCTGTTGCAGACCACAAATGCCTAATAACGTAATTATTTTCTAAATGTGCTAACTGCATAATATTTGAGCTAGATGGGCATCTATTTTTATATTGTCTGTCCTTGTTACCTTTTAATAATTACATTAAAAAACCACTGAGGTTGGAAACATGAATTGCTCAGAAATAAGGCATTAAAATCGTGATAGTTCTTCCTTTTTTCAATATAAACCTCTATATGCATCTGCATTGTATCACAGTCACAGGATTATCACTGTATAGGACAGATTGTCATGTGCTCACTGAGTAACTGCTCAGAATTTCTTCTTACCCTCATCACTTGACCTCAAGCCTTATTTACTAAATACCACTTAAGCTCTGCCTAGAACACAAACTGATTACATTTCCTCATGGGCTTTCCTGTGACACTTTCACTCTAAATCTGAGCAGTTCAGAAATATGAACAGATTTCCCCTTACCACAACCCTTATGAAAAGAGGAAATAGCTAGTAGCACTTCCATTTTACCAAAGTGGAGCTAAGATAAAGACATAAGAGTTGTGACCACTGACTCTTGCTGTTGACTTTACAGCTACACAAGTTTGCTTTTTTTTGCCTTTTTTATTTTTCTGGCTGTGTGTGCTGTAGATGTTTAGATGACGGTATGTTACTTAATTTTGCAGAGAATTTACCCTCCACATGACTCTCCTGAAAGATAAAATTGCAGATATATAGCAAAACCAATTGTTTAACTGTTTTCTGTAAATATGAGGCCTGGGCACCTACTGAGAATAAAACAGGAACAAGATAAATATAAAGTTTTGCAAGGACCAGGGAGGAGAGCAGGGAGGGAGAATGGTGTATAGACAAGAACATCTACTATTGTTGAAGGTTCATGAATAAACAAAATGAACGCTTGAGTACCATTTTGGGCAGTACATGTAGCTGAGATGTCAGAAAAAAGGTGAGCTAAGTAGTCTCTGGAATATCCTTGTTAGCAGGTTTTGATATTGAAGCCACCTGAAGGGAATCTCTGGCAAACGTATTATGGCCAGCTATGATCGATTTCTAGGGGCAAAACACATCCTTGGCTGAAGAGTGGGAGCGTGGGGCAGGGAATTTCTAAGAGTGATCAGGATTTCTTGAATCTGCAATGCCAGGAGCTCTCATAATTTCATGTTGAAGACACAGCTCCCAGCAACTTCACTTGCAATGCAGAGTGCTCAGCACTTTTGCCAGTCTGGCCCCAGGTGTCCGTAGCTTGGCAAACAAAATGGGAAGTAGTGGCCAACTTAGAAAATGCTTATTTAAGTGACTTGCCAGTAGCACACAAGGGCTCAGTCGTAGGAGCAGGGCTAGGCAGCGTTCAGTTGCATTAGTGATCAAATCATCTCTTCTCCCCCTCCAATCCCCTTCCTCATTTCCTACACTCCCCTCCATCTTGGCAATAAAACATGCAGGGGTCCTGTGGGAAAAATCCAACAAAACACTGTGTGATCATGTAATTAAAGGCTGTACTATAACACACAGGCACAAAGGAGATGAATTAATGCTTTATGGAAAGCCTCCAGATTAGTTTTCCTCACTCCACTGTGCAGTCATAATGTTGCTTTAACAGAGCTCTCCATGTGCTATTGCACAGAGCTGTGGGGGGAACCACAACGAAGTTTCAGAGCTTCCTTTCTTACTCCTTAGAGAGTGAGAGGTTTGTAGATGGGCTGACCCTGGCACAGGTCGCCAGGGAGCTGGAGATCTGCAGCCCTTTGCCACCTGAGGTGATGGGAGAGCAGCAGCACAAGCCCTGCAGACTGCAGGGACAGGAGCATGCTGGGCTTGGTGTTGGAGCCTGAGCTGCCACGGGACACAGATGTACAAACGAAACAGAGAAATTTATGGCTTTAGCACTTCTGCTGTATCACTTAGATCCTGAATGATGTACCCCCACGTACTCTGGTACTCCTGGCCTCTGTCTTGCTTCTCTAACTCATACCACATCTCCTCTCAGCTCTGGCTGGTACTGCATGGGATTTTTTCATTCCTACACCCCAGTTTCTTCCAGTTTATGTCTCAATTTACCTCTGCCTTTGAAGGCAGAGTGGGTACAGCCCTCTCACAACCAGAGATCTCAGCAGCAGTGGTGGCAGAGGCAACCCTATTTGATTGTTTTGTCCCCATACAGGGGACCTACACCAACTGCACCTACAGAGGAGCCAGAAAAGATGAAGCACAAACCCATAAGAGATATCTGAGAAACCTTCAGAGAAAACAAATGCTTGACTTATCTCTTTTTCAGGCAAAAATCAAGTGTTGTCTCTTCTGAGGTTTATAAGGTGGCCGAATGGGTAGATATTAATGAGGTTTCCAAGAACAGCCTCAGCTTGGGTGCCCACTCTGAGACATGGGAGTCACAAACCAGTATGAATGTTTCACCATGAGGGAAACAATGTGTTTTTCTTCTTGTTCTCAGAAACAGCCATGCCACTTAAGCAGAAATGCAAAAACAAATGAACAAAACAAATTCAGCTCAAGGCAGACACCCAGCATGGGGAATTGCAGGCCAGATGGTTAGTGTGACAAAGTTAGAAGCAACAGAAAATAGCCTTTCAATAGGAATTGTTAGGCAACTTCAGGATTAGGTGGTACCACCTCGACTGAAACCCCTTCCTCTTTTTAAATATGACTTTTCTAAAGTCAGCACAACAGCAAATTTGCTGAAGAAGCACAAGGATGGTGCGAGAAAGGCCGTGTGGTGTAGCTGTTGCTGTTACGTCATGAATGTGTCAGAGGAGAGCAAACCTTCCTACCACTTGTCCTGCTGCTGGGTCCTGTTCCCTTCTCCTCCTCTTGGCCCCATTCCCTGGACCCACTCTCTTCTTACCCACCCTCTTTCCCCTTGTGGCAGATGCCCACTCAGCTTTCTGAGCCTTCTCCTCTTTGCCCATCCCACTGCTGGCTCTGGCAGCATCAGCTTGGAGTCCAGCAAAGCTCCTTACCTTGGCTCCCTGCCTCCCTTCCCCTCCCCTGTACTGTCAATTCGCCTCACTAGTCTTTTGGAAAAATCTCTGTCTTCCTAATCTACTGTAAAACAAAAGGGAGGGAGCCAAAAGCTCGGCTCCTGATGATTGCTGCTGTTCTGCTGACTTTCTCCAGAGCCAAGACTGTGTTACACTGCTTCACATCACCTAAGGATGAGCCCTGCTTTTGTCAGTGGACAGATGCCAACTTGCTTCAGTAGAGAATCTGTCTTCTTGGCTTAGGTTTCAGTGTGGCTGGACTGATTGGTGTTGGAGGATGAGCTGATCCCTGACTCCAAATGAATGCAGAAATAGCTAGACACAGCTATGTGTGCCCTCCTCATCTGCTTCACCTGCTTTCTGCTTCTTTCATTGCAGAAGCACGTGCGCCTACAGAGACTGAGCATGTATAGGAGTCTTCAGCTGTTCTGTGTACTGAGGCTTGCTCTCTTTAGTTCTTGGAGGATTCTCCTGTTCTCAGGAGATGCAGCATACGATGCTTTTACAGTTTTTGCATGAGTTGTTCCTGCTTGTTCCACATCATCGGGTTATGTACTGGAAAGTGGAGCATATGCTCTGAACAGCATGTCTGCTGTGACTAAATCATATCCTGGGTCATCAGCTCAAGGCTCGCAGTGTGTTCTTCCAGTTCCAGAGGGAACTCTAGTCTGCTTGCATTGTTTACAACCCTTGGGAGACTTGGGCAAATCAGGACAACCATGTGCAAGACCCAGCATTGTTTTCTTAAGCTGCCCAAGCATTTGCTTTCTTATCTCCATTCCTCTCTGCATGCACTACAGGCATTGACTCAGTTGTGCAATATCTCAGTTAAATACAGCTCCTAAGCCACCGCTTGAAGCATCTGTGCAGAACTTAGTTGCTTTTAATAGGACCCTAAAAATGCAACCTAGATTGATATCAGTACATACTACAAGTGGTTAAACTTCCTGGGTTGTTTCTACCTTGGCACCATATGGGAAGTCATTTCACACACGATGTGAAAATCTTGCCATAATCTTAAAACTTAACATGTGTGAGAGACAGAAGTTTAACTGCATCATTTTAAGGTCAGCATCTGTAACAACTGGGACATTTCTTCCCTTCTCTCTTTCTTTTTTTTTTAATTCAGCTGAAATTTCATTTTGTTTAGTTGAAAGCTTTCCCTACTTGCAACTTCAGCAAGCACATGCTGAAACAATTCCTGATGTTCAGTGACAGTTCTGTCCTAGACAATTATATCATCAGTAGACACTTAAATTTTTATAGTTTGTAGCATCTGTGCACTGAAATGTTTTGGAACCTGCCCAATAAATATATCGAAGTTGCTCAACCCTGGGCTTTCCATGCCAAGGAGATCTGAAAAACCTTATCAGACTATCTAATTTTCTCAAGAATTTGGCTTCAACAGAGCAAAAATTTCAGTCCAAGTGGAAATTTTCTCTTTGCATGTTCCTGTTCCAGAGGCCATTTAAGGCTGAATCAGATAAGTTGTTCTCCATAATTAGAAAGGAGCAAGCTTGCTTGCACCTCCTTCTGTTTTGCAAATACTGCCACTTACTGTCATGCAGTATCTCCAGGCCTTCCACTGCAAGGCTGGAGGAATGCTGTGGGCTGTCCACATCTAAGTTTCCATGACATTTTCATCTTCACTTGGATTCCAGAAGTGCTTTGCCGTGACTAGAGGTTTCACTCTCCCAGACGCTGTCCAAAAGTGTAATGAGAGACCTTCTCAACTCCCATTACATTACAGATCACAAAGAGAAATTAACTATTCCTGTTTCTGTTTCTGTGGAAAGAGCAAGCATTGGCTCACTGTGCCCCAAGTTGTCCTGTAACCATTTTTGGACCCTGTTTCATGGAGCTTATATTACCAGAAAACCATTATTTCCTTCTTTGAATCAATCAGAATCAATTTTCATGGCTTAGAGATGTCACAAATGCCATCTACTCTTTATTTTCCTTTCTTTCTTCCTTTGTTTCACATTCTGTCTCTCTCTCTTATTCTCCCACCTCTCCTCCTTCTCTCATGAGAAGGCAAAGCATGACTGTGGACATCACACCCACCCCACCTGTGGACCCCGTTTTCTACTTCCAGCTCAATGCACAGCTTGTATTCATTACAAAATGATGGGGTATCTTCTGGGTGATCGTTAGAGGGAATTACGTTCTGGCAGTCTGTGAAGGCATGTGGATGCTGTGATATTTGATATTCTTTTTCTTTCTGTCTGCTATAGCTATTTCCCTTCTGTTTGCAGGGCATTTCTTTCTTCACAACTGCTCGTGCCTATAGCCTGCTGAGTTCTCAATCTGAGATTATCTCTTGTAGTTGTTGAAAATCCTGTTGGAAGCTGATGGACTTATTGCAGATTGACAGTCCTGTCACTACAAACAACATTTGAGCCAAAACTTTGTCCTCTGTAATCTCCATATCTCTAAGTGAACTCTTCGTTCATTTTTTTTTTTCTTTTGTTTCACTAGCTTATGAGATTCCCAACTGATGTAAGTAAGTATATATTGACCAAATTCAAAGGATGTGTGTTGATTTATACCATTCAAAACCTAATACAAGGCCTTCAGGGAAGGAATCTGTCACAGACTGAATTCAAAACATAGGTTTTTTTAAGTGTGTGAAATTCCTTTTTGTTTCTTTTTAGGTGTGTTTTATTTTCCTTCATTCCTCTCCTCTCCTCTCCTCTCCTCTCCTCTCCTCTCCTCTC
>WEKY01036108.1:64631-156845 GCA_013390045.1 Picathartes gymnocephalus
CCCTCCCCTCCCCAGAAAAAGCAAAAGCCAATGGCTGAAAAAGTGCTGCTGTGTTTCATTTTCCCCACTGAACTGTGCAATTTGCTGGTTGAATCGCCAAACCTTCCTGTCACTTCTAAGTTTCAGAGACACTGCTGGATCTTCCTGGCATGGTTATGCCAGTCTAATGACAGCTATTTTACTTTTATTGTTTCTTGCTCCATACCATTGAGCAGGCTGATCAAATCCTGAAAAACAATTTTCCATTCTGTGATATTGTGCAGAGGAACTTAATTTACAAAGAAAAACTGATTTGGGGGTGACCCATGTGTGAAGACAGATAATCAAAATACTACCCAGCATGGAAATGATCTGTCACCCTCAGGGTGAGGCTCTTCTAGTGCCTCCTGCATGCAGCAAAGCTGAGGAGGAGGAAGGATACACTGCTGTTAAAGCTAACACAGAAAAATTAATATTGCCTCCTACCACTACTTATTTACCATTCTCTGAATCAACATCCCCTTTCCTTGGCTCCAAAATTAAGCCACAACTTGAAACTCAGAATGTTTAAAGAAACAAGGGGAGAGAATAAGTGTCTGGGCCATTCTTCAGAAACCCCATGTAAACACTGGGTGACCCACTCCTCGTTCTTTTCCTAACCTGGCTGAACTCTGAAAGCAAGCAATAAACAGCAAAGGTTAATTAAATCCATTTCTAAGTTTAACACCCCCGCTCCCCACCCTGTCCTAACCAGACCTTGGGGTCTGTGTGTTTTGGGCAAATATAACCTGGTTTGAATTTCAAAACATGATTTCAAGCTTCCTTTAGAGACAAAGAAAACTGATTCCTATATGCCAAATGAGTCATTCAAGACAGGGAACCTAATTAGGGTTGCAGCAGCAGCTAACTTCGCCACCAAAAAGAAATTTTGTCCACTAGAGAATGAAGTGCTAGTTCCGGGCAGCAGCTCCAGACACTCAGTGTAATTATAATTTATATGGCCCTCACAGCTGTAGTAGTTAAGTGTTTGACAAGAACCAAGGGATTTACTCTGAGGTAGGGAAAAGTTTTCTTCTCTTTTACAGACAGGGAACCAGAGATGAAATGACCTGTCCCCACGCTGTTCAGTGGATTTGGCCAAGCTGAACTCAGGTCTCCCTAAGTGTCTCTTTAATGCTTTCAACAGGAGTTTCAGGCCCTTCTTTTGCTCTTGCCTCTGCCCTCCCTGAAGCCCAGAGAAATGATGATCCTGTTTTTAAGTAGGGTAGTGAAGGGAAGGAGCAGCCTTCCCCTCCGCAGCAGGGCCATGTGTCCTAAATTCAAACCACAGATTATTTGAGTAACAAAATTCCCAACAAGACATAGAAAAATACTTCCCAGATTTCAGAATGTGAAGGGCTCAGCTTCCAGTTCGCCAAGGACACCAGGCTGATTTAGCTGTATCACGCCCTTTTCTGGAGAACTCACACCTGACCCTTACCTGTCACCATTCGGATGCGGCACCAGGATGCCAGGTACCCAAGCAGGGTGAGATTTGAGCACACTTGACTTACAGAACTACAGCATGGGCAGCCCTGTCTTCTTTTTTGGCTCTCCAAGAATTGTGCTATTCAAAATTTCTCTACAGGCCCAAGAGAACATTAGTTCTTGTAAAAACAAAATCAAAAAAAAAAGTAGCAGCATAGAGCTGAGTTGTCATTGGGAGTGGTTTAGAAACATTTCTTTCCTTTAATGAAATCTCTTCTTTAGGAAAGCAAAAGCCAGGTTGCAAACCTAGAAAAGAAAGTACTTTTTTTCTGAAACTGAGACACTTGATATCTACACTGAGATGGCAGTACTGGCCGGAATTCCTTTGGGTCTGGCAAAGGCTGGAGAGATTGCCCTTGTCCATGAACTACATTTTGAGTCAAGTGGGAAATGGGAAAAGATCCATGGCTTAGCAGTGGGGCTAAAGCACCACCGAATCCAGCCTCTGGGCTGGTGTGGGAAGGCTGGGGGCCTTACAGCAGGGCTGGGGGCTCGTGTCCAGCAGTTCAGGTCTAGCTGGGAAATGTGTGACATGTGACCTTGACACTGTGGCTCCCGTCAGCCAAGGAGCTCAGTGCTGCCTGGGGCTTTCGTCTGGGCCCTGAATCCTCCTCCTGTCTTGGGGGCTTTGCCCAGTCCTGGAGGCCAGCCTAGAGCAGCTATGTATGGTTTCACTTTTGCTGTCAGAGGATATATGTGTTGCAAGAAGCTCTTACAATAACTCTGTAAACATGAATGGACATGTTTCCCTGATAATGTCAAGTGAAAAATCCCGCATTTTTCTCTTCTTTAATGAGCAATTCTTGCCCTTCAACATCTCTGACCTGAAACATATGTTTTTACTATTGGGTGACAGTGCTGTAATCCCATTTTTATACTTGATTTATGGAGGCAGGGCCTGGAGCTGTGCAGGGTCGAGGCCCTGTTACACTAGACACTCTATGGGCTCCTAATGAGGGAGAGAGTCTGTACCTCCAAGAAGATGGACAAAAGGTGGGAGGGAAAATGAAGGCATGGTGGTCATACCTGGAAGGGAGCTCATGCCTCCTGAATCCTGGAGTAGCAGCCCAGCTGCCAACATTGTTGCCCCTATAAATATTCCAGAATTTTCACCAGCTTTGCTGTGGCTCTAGCTCTGGCACCAGAAGAGCCCAGTATTCTGTAGTTGTATCCCCTCATGGGTCAAGCAGCAGTTACAGGATACACAAACACAACAGTGGATTTAAGTGACACATATGAACTTGATTGTGGTTTCCTAGGGGAAAAGAACCATGTCTTCCACTGTGCCTCAGGCATCATTCAGGGGGTACTTTATTCCAGTGTCTCAGGTTGGGAGTGCCTGTGTGAATATAACCACAGTGACGCACAGAACCAAAGGATGGATGGGTCCAGCAATTAAATAGAAAAATCTGCTTAAATAAATAAACAAGCCTTATTAAAGACCTCAGGACAGCTGCTGATGAGCTCTGCATGGAGCCCCAAAGATTAAGGCTGTCTACTTCTTACATCTCTCACATGGACAGGAAACTGGAGCAGATGACAGAGCACAGAGCACATTTAATGGGATCTTCCTCCTCTCCAGGAGGAACAACACAAGGCAAATGGACCATCCAGCATTGGCTGCAGCTCATCTGCAGTCTGTGTGTGCAACGTGTGGGCCTTGTAAGGACTCCTACTTGAGGGGTGGCTTCTGCAAAGCATTTCAGTGGACATGAGAGCAGCCATGCTCAGCATCCGTGGAGAGCAGCACCCCAGCTGCCTCCTGCCACATGGGAGCTGTCAGGACAATGTTGGCCTACAAGTAATTCTTGATAAGCTGTGGGGACTGCAGTGCAAGGAAGGAGATGGGGCTAATTGCCCACCCCCAAACAAGAGCTGGAGTTTGCTGTCTTTCCGCTTCCAAGAGCAAGCCTAACCCCCACCCAATCCCCTTGGAAAATCTTCCCTGAGCTGTTTGTAACACACGGATCTGCAGCAGAATACAGATGACCCATGCCAGTCTTCCCGTCTCTGACCAACCTCCTTCACGTATCTGTTTCCAGAGGGCAGATGGAGGAAGAAAGAACAAGTACCCTTTCAGTCTGTGATGTGCACATGTGTTTTCTGCTCTCTTACTTATTCTAAACTCTCCCACTTCACTCCTTTACCAGGTCCTTAATAATTCCAATAATTGTCAGGTCCAATCTCACTCAATGAAAGATATACCTATTAAATGAATGAAGTGGAAAAATGGCCTGCTCTGACTGCCTGCCTTGGCTCTGAGCTGCAATACATGTCTTTTTCCATGCAATCAGATTACTTTTACCAAGTCCCTAGGAAATTTCCAATAAAACAAACAAATTTTAAAAATCCTATGAGATCCCCAGCTCACTTCGAAGAGGAGCCTTGAGATGTTATTCAATCCTTGGAGCCATTTGTTTCACATGTGATCCCAAACACTAACTAAAGGCAACATAATATGATAGGTATTTACAACATATCCATTATCTTATCAGAGCTTCAGGTACAGCTGTAAATAGCCTGTTCCAGCTGGGCAGTCTGCTGAGTTAAATGGGTTCTACTTTTAAAAGCAGCAACTGGAAAACTTGTCCCGTTTAATCTGAGATTCACTTGCACCCGAGGGATGGAAACTCAAACAGCAGGCCTCAGCTGCAGAGGAGGTCCATACTCCCTGAAACGCCTCTCCCTCTATCTGATGTGAAAGGCTGGGCTCACAGTCATCATTCTGCTCATCTGGGCACTTTGTTGACAGAGTCCTGTTAGCAGCTCACCAAGCATAGAGAATTGCTGCTCCCTGGATGGAAGGCAATTTTGCACAGTTAGCCAAAGACAAAAGGGAATGTGGGGCTGAGGGTGGAAAGAAAAGAGACCACATTGGAAGCTGTGAGGGGAAAGGGAGGAGGCAGAGAGATGGTGGCTGGAGGAAAGGGGAAAATATGAAAAACAAGACCAGAGAAAGTGCAATTGTCAGGGAAAAATCTTTTCCGCTGCTTCCCTGGCTACAGCCAGTCTGAACAGGACATAGTATTTACTCTTTGCATGCTGCCACACACTGTGTCCCAGGTGAGAATGGCTGGTCTTCCACTACAGGACTCCTGGCAGCAACTTGATCAGTGTCAGAAGGAAACAAATCTGTTAAGTCCTGATTTGGTCCATAGGCTTTTTAAACTCTTTTTAAGAGCCTGGCAAAGAGTCAGAATTGGATTGCATTGAGTCTGAGCCTATGTAGAAGGAAATGGTATTTCAAAGAAACAGAAGTAAGCAAGTTTTATCTCTGAGGCACGAGAAATCAGCAGCCAATTCCATCATGACAGAGATTACCCTCTGGCCCTTCAGAAACATCCCAGAGGGAACTGTACAAGAGACCTACTGTCAGGACATGATTTTGACCACTTTTATCGGCTTGCTGGCTAAAACTGAACCTTTCTCATTAATGGCTGGTTGGCAGCTGATCTGAGAGTGAGTGACTCATGGTGACTGACCACAAGAGGAGGTTACTGCTGGAAGTGGACTTAATTTAACAATTTGCACCAGAGATTTGGGAATTTAGTGAAACCAGCACTGGGAAGTGTTAACAAGCAGTGAGCCAGTGGTAGTGAATCTACTTAAAGATGCATACCAGGGCACAAAAACCAGTGCCAGAGTAAACAGAAAGCAGAGAACAGATTGGTTTGCAATAAACGTGGAAGCATTGCAACAGAAAACAATGAGTCCAACAAAGGAGATTTAGTTACAAATCTTCAAAAAAGCATCCCATCTAACAAAAGTATGCTGCTTTTGGCAAACAACAAAGACATCCAAAACCAAAGTGCATTACTGCACATATGGCTGAGAGGACAAAGACTTCAAACTGATCAGTCTCATGATGAGATAGAACCTGTAGTTCTTCAGGTACCCAGCCTGGCAGGAGGAGACGCTTCTTTGTGATATTGGAGTGGAAGAGATGCCCTCGAATTCTGAAATAGTGTCAATACCAGAGAAGATTTTCTACTTTTATAATTAAGACAAAATTGAAACAAACTCAAAAATGATCACACAAGACACAAAGGGTCTATGTGGCCAACTTCATTGGGTGTTTACAGAAGAGCAAATGCTAATAAGGACACAGAGAGTGGAGAAAGCCCAAGTCACATGAGTATCTGCAACTTCACACTTAACTGATGCAGCTCCTCCTTTTAAAGAGCTGGTGGGTGGCTTTTAATGCTCTGAGATGGATTAAAAACAACATATTCATTGATGAGAATACCCAAGTGACTGATAAACTGTGGACAAGAATTGGCCACCAAGGACAGAGAGAGATAGTAAAGCTTACCTTAATTTTGAGTATTTGCTGAGTGCTAGCAGCTTGGCAAAGAGACACCTACAAAAAATAAACCAAACATTTCCTCCTCAGTTTGAGATGGTGAGGGTAGTCCCAGAATTTCATGATGGATTGAAAATGGCCCATGCCTGGATGTGGTGGTCCAATGCCTAGCAAGTAGCTGAGGAAAGGGAATGACAGAGATCTCCATGAGAAACACAGGCAGAGCTGCTCATCAGTAGGAGTAAGCCTATCACAAAGTAAGATTATTGTGCAAATGGAGAAAGCAAAGATTTTTCTGTAAGGGTAAATGGGTCACCTCTGAAATGCAGGAATATGGGAGGAAGGCATTTTAGGAGCTCAGGTACCATGGGAGGTGACCTCTTGCCATTCATTTTGCTTCTTATGTAATATAAAATGACATCACTGCAGGGACAAACAGCTTTTGTACTGTGTGGCAATGTCATTTACGAAGCCAGCTCCTGCTGCCCACAGCAGACACTTGGGATCTGAGCTCACGGTTGCTGGTGAAAGGTCTGGGTTGAGAACACCAACTTTCCACAATGGTCCTTAGTGGGAGGTACAGAGCTGGATCCCTCCCATGACATACATGCTGAGTGAGGGGTTTCCCTCTGCAAAGGTGGACCATGCCTCTAAGGTCAGTTGCAGAGCAGGGTGGCTGGTCAAATGGGAAAAACAGGAGAGCGAGCTGTCATATTTCACCTCCCTGATCCCCTTCCTGGGGCTGATGGGGTCATTGGCTGTCCTCAGTCCTGTGCTCTGGGTCTAACCTTAAGCTTGTCCTTTACTAAAGGGTTTGAAGGGGGCTTCTTGAAGTCTGCAGATAGTGTGGCACACAGGACTGAACAGATACGAACATACATCTGTCAGGACTGTGTCTGAGTGGGGGTATTTTGGGGTAATGGTATGGCCTTGATCTAGAGCTGTGTCTGGAGTGGAAGGATCTCTCACTCCTCTCTGAGAGACGGAAGGAAGTTTGTGTATGCAGGGCATGACAGGGAGAGGCACTAAGGTAATTTGCAAAGGGTGGTTAAAGCATGAAAAGGGAGCTGTGTGGTGGAGGCAGGATGACGTGTGCCTAAATAGTGAATATCAGCATGTAACACAGTCAGGGCCTTCATGGGGTAACACAGGGAGCTCTTTTAAACACACACATACATGCACGCACAGAAAGAACAATTTATGGTTGTGTCAGACTCACGTCTGGGCTTCTCATTAAAATTAATGAGGTAACGTCTCTGAGGCATTCTGAAACGGATGCTGCCCAGAGAGTGCGGGAAAGACCTCTATCACTTTGAAATAGCTACTTAGCAAAATCAATTGCAAATTTTATTTTCCACAACCATGCATCAAACTCATGCCAGGAGTATCAAAGACTGCTGTCTAAACTTATATGCAACTGACCTTTGTTCAGACACTTTCAGTACCGTGGCCGAGGTTGAATGGCCAGAAGTGAGTGATGATGTAACAGCAGAATAGAGTTCAGTGGCTCATCCTGATGACTATCTGCACCCTGGAACTAAACCTATGAGTCCTCAGTCTCCCTATTTGTCTGTTGCCTGCAAATAGCTGTGAAATTCACAGCCTAAATGGGTGTCCTGCTCCATTCCCTCCTTTCCCTTCTTTCCTTTAGCAAGTAGCTTCTCTATGAAGAAAAGAACATCTAGTTTCATGCAGCAAATCTGCAGTGCAGACCTTTACTACTTGAGTGAAACTAATAATTCTTCTATTGCGGCCAAAATGGGTGATCGATATAAATCCATGTGACAAAATATTTTTACCATTTTTTCGCTAGAAGATTCTTTTTTTTTTTTTTTGTTGCAGTGCCTTATGTTAAAGTTGCAGAGTTGATCATCCAGTGAGGGGATGCCAAGCACAAGGAATGTCTCTGCCTTGTACTCAAGAGACATTCTGCTGCTCTCTGGTTACGTGAGCACATACTGTATTTTTGGTGTGACCTCTGCCTCCTTCAGCACACAGGGCTGGCTGATCTGGGAAGGAATTGGGCTCTGGAGAAGAAAGTTGCTCTGAGTCAACTGCCAGTAATGTCACTGGTGTGGCTGTCATGGCAGGAGCACCAAGTGTCTGGTAGACAAGAGAGAGAGATGTTTTGCTGGAGAAACAGATGCTCTCTTCCCTGTCTGTGCAACAGCAGAGCCCACTCAAACTTCTCTGTCTGTCACTCACTGTCTGTTGTGTTTTTTGCTGTAGACAGTATTTGTGGCAGTGCTGAGCACGCATACCTGGAGGGGAAATCAGTGGGAGCTCCACACTGAATATCTAAAATGCTGTAATCTTGCCCACAGCTTTGGGAAATTAAGCCCTGAGTGCCTTCATTTTGGCATCCACAATTAGCGAGAAGCTTATGGCAACTTTGATCTCTCTCTTTTTATGGAGCAGCATCATCTCCTCTCCCATGCATGCTATGAAGAAACATGCATCAATTTTTTGAAGCTCTCTGACTTGAGGGGAAGACCACGAAGTAATTCAGTAATGATGTTTACAGGGCTGCTTGAGGAAAACAAGCCTGCAGGCCATGCACCAGCTCAGGAGGACAAATATCTGGTCTGAATAAACACCCACACTGTTATAGCAACGGAAGCCCTACGGAAAGAGGGTATGTGTTCATGAGGTTAAGTGCTGTACAGTGCCATATGCTCAAGGCTGTAGATTGTACAGTCAACAGGAAATGTGTAGACCCCAACTTTTGATGGTCAGGTTTTGCTGGATGTGTGTAGTTTTACTGCAGTTGTTTGTAAGCCAAACCCTAAGTAGGCAAAGGGTAGACTTCCGTGTTGGAAAGACATTGCCTTTCCCACCAGCTGAACATCCTCCCCATGTGTTCTCCCTGTCTGAGGTGCTACATGATTTATTGTTACTTGAATCATAGAATAAGTGGCTTTGTAATGGAAGTCCTTAATCAAGATGTCCTGTTCTGTATTTAATAATTAGTCTTAACTCTTCTTGTGCCTGCAGATTAGCTTGTTGACTACTTGCTTGTCTGTTTCTTCTGTCTCAGTCTCCATTTTACTGCATGAAAGGAACAGATTTTAAAGCTTGTACTTTTCCAATCCATGTATTTCAGGAAATGGAAAGTGCTAGACTCTCACTTCCTGCATATTTTCAAAGATAGCTCATGGCGTCTTCAACATGATAATTTCATTTAAGCTTGAGAATTATCTTTAAATATTTATCATCAATATATATGGGTTTCATTTTGTATTAAACAGGTTGATAAAATTAAAATTAATCTCCTTTCTGCAAGTGTCCTGGATTGTCCTGGGGTGCATCAGGCACAGCTTCACCAGCTGACTAAGGGAGGGCATTGTCCCGCTCTGTTTTGCGTTGGGGCAGCCTCATCCTGAGTCCTGTGTGTAGTTTTGGGTGCCACAATATAAGAAGGATATTAAACTATTAGACAGGGTACAAAGGAGGGCAACGAAGATGGTGAAGGGCCTTGGTGGGAAGCCGTATGAGGATCAGCTGAGGTCTCTTGGTCTGTTCAGCCTGGAGGAGACTGAGGGGAGACCTCATTGCAGTTACACCTTCCTCATAAGGGGAAGAGGAGGGGCAGGCACTGATCTCTTCTCTGCGGTGCCCAATGACAGGACCTGAGGGAATGGCCTGAACCTGTGTCAGGGGAGGTTTAGGTTGGATTTTAGAAAAAGGTTCTTCACACAGAGGATGATTGGGCACTGGAACTTGTCCCAGGGCAGTGGTCACAGTCCCAAGACTGATAGAGTTCAAGAAGCTTTTGGACAATGCTCTCAGGCACCTGGTGTGACTCTTGTGGACGGTCCTGTGCAGGGCCAGGAGTTGGACTTGATGATCCCTGTGGGCCCCTTTCAGCTCTGCATATTCTGTGATTCTCTGATTCCGTGATTTTCCATTCCTGTTATGAGTGTAACATCTCTTTATGAGGCAAGAGGCAAGAGAGAAATCTCTGCTACCCCCTGTAGTCTGAATGTCACTGAACCTTATCTGACTTCTCCAAGCTTAGGAAGAGATTAATAGTATCAGACACATGGAAGCCTACAGTCATCGGATTAATAACCCATAATAATGCAATAATGCTTAAAAAACAGAAGCATTTCCTGACTTCCTAACCCAAGACAGTACAAATAAAATTGCTAGATAACAGGAAATGATGAAGAGGTAAAAGTGGTCCATCTTCTCAACCCACATCAGAGGGTTTATGTCCTGGCTCTGGTGTTCACATCATCAGAGGGTTTGTGCCCCTTCCTGTTTCCACTGCTTCTGTTCTTGTGTGAGCAGCTGGTCAAGTCCTTAGTATCGCACTTCCTTCTGGGGATCCTATTCTTCATCCTCCACTGGCTGGTGTTTTCCTCAGTCTCTTCTTCAAGCGTCCTTCACCCTCCTCATCCAAAGATCTGTCTATCAACCGGTCTTGATGCATATGTCTGTAACTGTGGGAGAACACCTTTCTTCCCTTCCCTTCCCCATCAGACCCATGTATTCACTGTAGGAGTTTCTAGCACACCACTCTCCTCTGCCCTGAGCTGTGAAATACGGTGTTTCATAGCTGCAGCCATGCCACTCTGTCAGGTTTGAGGATGACATTATCTCCACAGCAGCTCATGGTGTCATCTTCTTTTGGTTTCTCACTGCTGCTGTCCTCATCTCCTCCTCGCCATCCATCAAGCAAACAGGATTCCCTTCTCCCATTCTTTTCCAGTCTTTCCTCTGGGCTCAGCATTTCCCTGTCTGTGAGATGTGACCAGTGGCAGGATGTGTCCACCCACAGTCTCTGTCTATCTCGCAGTACACGGTGCCTTGCCTGCTGCAGCAAGACCTCATGACATGCAGGTGACAGACTGCCCTCAGACCCCCTGCACAGTCCCCATTGAGCACGTGGGATTGTTCTCCTACCTTGACCCTGGACTTGCTCTACAGAAGCAGTCTTCAAGTGGGGAGTTACCAGCATCACTGTATGGCTCCTGCTCAACCCTGGTGAGGTGCTGAGCACAGCTACCCTGGCCACGCTCATCCCACAGCCCCACTGCCTGTTTCGGGACTGGACATGTGTGTTCTCCTCCCTTTGACCCATCCTCAGAGTGCCCAGTTGCCCTGGCCTATTTGATCTGATGAAAGAATCAGGACTCATTTTCAGAACCAGAGGGAAGGAGGAGGAAAAATGAGGGGATCAGTACTCTGATGTTTTTGTTCCTGTGCTGCTGACTTCAAGAGAAACCCTCAGGCCCTCTCTGCAGAGTGGCAGATCTGCACCTCAGCAACAGCCCAGGACCCATGCTTGATTATTTCCTATTTGAATAAGTGGTCTGGCATAAGGGTGTGGATGCTGGCAAAGCATCTGGGGAAGGATCTTGGATACAACAGCAGCCCAGATTCCCAGGGAGAAAAAGCGTGTGGACTGTTGTGTGGAAGAGCCAGAGGCTACAAAGAGCACTTGTGGCTTTGAGTTAAAGACAAACAGACCCTAAAAAGCATTCTGGCTGATGTGTCCATATTACTAGGCCAGCACCCCTGGCAGGAGAGCCAAAGAGCAGAAATCATGTCTTGGTTGCACTGTCACTGCCATTGCCATGGTACCCAGACATCTCATGCATTCCAAGGCAGAGGACTAGAGCAACATGGGGCGCAAACACTGCTTTCCCTGAGGAGAGGATGATTTGCCTGTCGGTCAGTTCCTGCTAGAGTGTTCCTGTGGCTCGAGCTCCCCAGGATTCAGGCTCTGAACTCTGCTCATAGTAGGGGTCAAACCCTGTTAGACTGCCCGCTGCCCCACTCCTCACTCCTGGAAGAAGGTGTTAGTGGGAGTGATGATGACAGGCAGTGGCTGAAGTATTTGTCTGGTCACACCACAGCTCTGGTTCCTGGTGGTGGGCACTAGGGACCAGTGCCTGCCACAGAGACCTATTAATCCACTCAGCTGTTTGTGGGATGACCCGCACAAGTGCATAGGCAATGGTCAGCAGAGATCACGAGACACCCTCTGCACTGAGACACGCTGCCAGAACAGTGAACCATACTAAGGTTAGTGACTTTCTCAAGCCAGTGGCTGGGAGACATCCAAGGAATGCAATGAGAATAGGACTTTTCTGGGAAGCTGCCAGCAACTTAGTATCACATGCCTACACCATGCTTAATATTCCTTGCAGTCCCTCTGGCCATCCAATGCCAAGCAAGGCCTTCAACCTGGAGTCCCAGCCTTTTGTCTGCAGAGAGTCTGGGCTATTATCAATTTTGTTGAATGCATCTTACCCAAGGCTGACAGCAGCCTCTTCCATCCCTCCAGTAGCTCCTTTTGCACCATCAGAAGGCAATGGGTGCATTTTTGGGCAATGGTTTTGCTAAATCATGAGATTACGTCAACATAAATGCATGTTTCTCGTGTTTGAAGCTCCAGTAGAAAGTTTAATACTTTGATGCTGATGTGCCTGGATGCTTGACGTCTAAATAAGCATGAAAAAAATCTTGCCTTTCAAACACATTTTTGAAATATTACTATTTCTGCCCAGACTTATGCTTTTGAGTGCCTGAACTGTTCTTTTTATGTTTGTGTGTGGCAGGAGCTTAGATTTCCAGGAAATAAGCCTCAATAAACAAAGGATAACCTTATCCATTACATGATGGTCCTGGTAAACGCTTGTAAACCTAGAATATTATTTATTGCAGGCTAGGTGAGTCATTTGCTTCCTTTTGTTAGGCTGTGAATGACAGGCTGTTCTTCTGACAGCCCCAAGACATTCAGGATTATGAAATTGTGATCTCTACTAAATACAGAGACAGGAGATACCCAGAGAAATACCTCTAGTGGAAGCTTTTGGTCTGGTCACACTCATTTATTTTTTTAAGTACTTCCAAGGCATAACATGACACAAAACAAAACAAAACAAAAAAGGCAAACAAAAACAAAAACAAACAACAACAACAAAAATTTCTTAGCTCTCTTGGATCAGGGACTAGTGTTCCAGATGGTTTTTAGGCAGGCCTCAGCATCACAGGGTCCAAACTCCTAAAGTTCCTTTTACAGAAATAATACAGATGAGAAACCCTGCCTAATGGGCTGAGATTATAACATCCAGGAAAGCTGGTGGCTGACAGAAATAATCCATTGGCAAAATCATGGCTATAGTGAAGAAGGATTAGAACAGCAAGTTTTATAAGATCATATGTTTTTCTAGATCTGTGATAAGGGAAGTCTTAAAAGTAGAGGTTAATTCCCACAGAAAGAGTTAAATAAGCTCCGCCAGAGGCAACAGAGAAAGAGAAAACCATGACAAAGTGTTGTTGTTAGCTTCAACAGTCAATATATCATAAAAAGGGTGAAGTATTTGTAAAATTCTGAATGACAGAAGTCCACAAGGTGTGTCATTTTAAAATAGACACAGGAGCACAGAGTCCTGCACAATGTTAACAGAGTTCACGGAAAGTAAATGGAGTAAAATCCCGTTGCACAATAGAAGGGTATCCAGAGTGCGCAGTCCTGTCAGCCCGCCAGCAGTGTAAGATTTGGGTAAGTTACAGACAAAGAAGCCATGCCCTATAAATACATGTGGATGCTGCTTCTGTGTGGGTAGCCAGCTCTAAAAGAAGGTAAGGACTGGGCGCAATTGAAAGAACAAAGGAAAATGGGCTTGACAAAACCTTTTTTATAACAGACCTCAGGCAATTTTTCTCAGGTTCAGGATTATTGCACTCAGTTGCAAAACAACACTCAGGTATTAATACCTAGAAAAGCTCCACTGATGGTCCTGGCTGGACTATGGGGCAAAAAAGATTAAGCAAGAGGGAGAAATCAGAAAAATTCCACAGACTTGGGAAATTACAGAAAACTAGTTTTCACAAAGGGCTTCAAGCGAACTGAGCCTGTGCTTAAATCTGAGATAATTGAATGCTATAACACCATGACACTGTATCCCCACGGTGCAGCTCCTGTGAAGGCAGCCCAGCAGGCAAATCCTTAGGCTGGCTACTGTTGTGTTTGCTTCAGTGATGTGAGTGCTTCTCGGCATGGGGTCACAATGAAGCTCTGGGACAGACATGCCAGCTCACAGATCCCATCTGCCCAAACCCCACTATTGCTAAAATTATAATCTGGCTGCTAGTGAAGAAGCCTTGTGAATAAGCAAGTATTTGGTAATTTCCTTTGGGTTGTTCACTTCTTGCATGCAGCAGGAACTCATGTGTATGATCGTCATTGTTTTGGATGCACACTTTCCCCTTTTGGCAAGTTTTGCTGTGAACTCAAGAGGAAACCAGCAAAACCATTCTCAGATTCTGCTTAAAAGAATTCTATGACCAGGACAAACTGCTAGAGGGAAAATATGTCAGAATGTTGATTTTAACTATATCAGTCAATGTCAAATTCCAATACAAAAGGACAGATGCTTTGATGTTGTAAACCAGTTCTTGGTCCCTAGATGGGTGGAACTACAGCAATACACAACATTATTATTAATCTAAACATTGAGCTATTCAAAGGCATAAAACAATGAAGTACATAGGGGGATGCCTCAAACCTTCCTTGCAAAAGCACACCAGTGCATCACTTCTGAATGTGCTGGGAAGGCTGTTGACCTTCTCAGCCATGGGAAGGCTGATGCAGTTCACATGAGCGTTCCTTAGCTCAACGGCTATTTGGCCAAGATGCTGACTTTGCAAACTACTTCCCAATAAATAGAATATGACCTTCTTAGTTGAGAAAATGAACAAAAGCAAGAGGAAAGAAAAAGAAGAGAGACCTGTGACTTCTTTATCCGTTCTGCCTTAGGACTTGTTCTGTGGTCTTTAAAATTATATTGCAAATATCTGTGCACCTCTGGAGTGTCTTAGCAGTCCTGTGCATCTGTTGGGACTCCAGCAAAACTGAAATAATCCTGGGAGACCTGTTCACCACATTTCATCCCCTCCATCTACCATGCTCTTCTGCTTGATGGCTCACCTTTGAACACATCAGTAACAAAGAGCCTACACACAAATCCTCACTGCAAATCCAGAGAAAGCCATGCACCAACATCACACTCAAGTTTCTGAATTGCCAGGGTCCCATTTGTTCTTCTGACACTTCACAGCCTCCTGGAAACCTGTCCAGGAGGTTCCTGACAGGGACCAGAGAACCTGTTACCAGAAAACACTTCCCATTCTATGCCAGAGGTACATGGGTTTTTTCCCCGCTTGCACTGTAGTGTTCACAGTCCAATTTACAAGCTCCTCTGAGCTATTAGTAGTACAGTCGATAAGCCAGGGAACATTACAGAAGCTGCCGCCTGCATCTGTGATTTATGTTTCTTGCTAAATATAAAGCTCCCAAGGCTCGGCACATCAATATTTTGGAATGGAACACATTTGGAATGGAATGGAAATATTTGATGGACTGGGGAGAACAGATCCCCGTGGCCAGTCACTCACACTTGCCCTTTTGTGAGCAGTCTGTCTTTCTCTGCAACAGGCAGTAGGATTTGGGCACAACAGCTGGAGTTTCAGTATCCCTGCATGCTTTATTCATGAGGGAGCCTGGATTCAAGCCATCCAGACATTGACCATCCACAGATGCAACTGTAACATCAGCAATGCAAGAGCCTCTCTGAGCTCTAACAGGCTGTGTGGAGCACATACTTCCTGCCCCCGACTTCATGTGCTGCACCAATGCCTCAATGGGTTCCTTGGGAAACAAGTTGTCCTACAGGGACTCCAGGTCCTCTCCTGGCTGTGCACTGGGATGGTGCCTGCCTAGCTGAGAGACTAATGTTCTCAGTATGGCTCTTTTGACTGCATCTCTGTTAGAGTAGTAAAAAGCCTAGGAATTCCCAGTCCTCTTATAATGGTGTCAATCTGGGACAAGGGGAGATATATCCATTCAGGGAAAGGAAGAGTGGCCAGTGAATAACTGCCAGTGGGAATGGCCCCCTGGATGGCAGAGGGCAAGCAGACCATCTAGTGTGTGCACACACCTTTTTGTGTGCTGTACCCTTATATCCCAGCTGCTGTAAATCATTTTATCTCTGCTGCAGTCAAGAGATTTTTTCCAGCTGAGAATCTGCTTTTGGGTGGAGCCATGCCAGGTCTGCATCATCCTGGACATGGATCTAACAAGCAGATTTTCAGATCCACCACAGAGGTATCCAATATTTTGGACAAATCTCTCAACACAGTGCTCGTTTTATCAGTCCAGGGTATGTTGTTTTCATCAGAGGAGGAATGTAGCAGAGGAAAGGTGTGTGGCATTTTTAGCGTAGCAGGTCTATCTGTGTGGCAGATGTCCTCTGACCTATCAGACAGTCTGGCTGAATCACAGTTTAGGAACCCCAGTCAAACAGATTAGAGTGTACTGTGGAAAACACACAAAAGTTCTCAAAATTAGCAAAAAAACCCCTCAAAACAGCAACCCTTTTCAGAAATGCTTTCACAGTTCCCTTTTGTGTGTTTTTTAGCATCTAACATTTACTTTGGAGTGGGGCAGAGAGGTGGATTGGCTGCTTGCCTGCCTTCTGGGATGGAGAGCTTTGCATAAAAGGAAGGAGAAAGAGAACATCAAAACCAGATTGAGGGGAAAACAAAGTCATCTCTTTGCAGTGAAAGCTTATGGTTCTGTGCAAGTTCAGGATACAATAGTTATTTTCCAGCTATTGCTATTCTGAATTTGTGCTACTGAATAGCCTAGTGGAGTGACCATGACAAAGTAAGAATGCATATGCTTGTTCTCACAGAAGGAAGATCGAATTTTACCATGAAGTGGGAAACAAAAGATGTGTGTAGCTTGTTCTGTTGTGTGCAAACCACCAGGTACTGGTTTCCTTGCAGGAATCTCCATAATACTGCGTATGAATCAGTGCTTCCTAACACACAGGTTCAAGCCAGCAATGCAAGCCTATTGTTCTGGCTGATTGAATTCCTTGATGCATTTGATTCTGCAGCATACCAGAGTGTCTCTGAGATAAGGGCTGGTTCTGCAACCGCCCTGGCAGGGGAAAGTCAGATTGCAGCTTGGAATGACAGCCCTGGGGAGGAGGGGGGCCTCGCCAGAGTGCTGGAGCATAATAGCCTCTTTCTGGTCATCAAGCCTAGTGTTCAGTGGCCAGACAACTGCTGCCTTCTCTAGCAGGAACATGTGCACTCTGTGTCTGCATAGGACATACTACAACTATGGGACACTGCCTAACATCCTGAAACTGACATCCTGGCCTTCAAAAGCACCTGTCACTAATGTAAAAAAGGACCAAAAGCCACAAGCATAAACTACAAGAAAGCAAGACTTACGCAAGCTATGCCTCAGTCTGTATTCTCTTGCACTAGCAAGGGATTTGCTAAGTAAAACTCCAGTAAGGCTCAATCTTTCTCTTGGACAGTTGTACCAATTCCTTGTAGTGAGCCTTCACTGGAGGAGTTCTTAGAGCCACTTCCTGTTTGTTAGGAAGTAAAAGGCCAGGGAATCAATTAGCAGAGCTCTAAACTTCGATATAAAATGCCTGGTTTCCTTCTACCATGCCTACAGCCTCCATTTTGGCCTGGGTGTTTGTTGCTGTACAGTTTGATGAAGCCACCAGTTCCCCTTTCCCAAACAGCACTCTGCCAGACAAAGCAGGTACAACTTTATCTCAAAAATCTCAGACACAAAATCATACTACGGGCAATGTCAAACTGGTGTGTTTATACAGCTGTCTCTGTTTCTAGTCACTGTGACTAGATAAAATGATGCCCTCTTCATGAGTTGACTTTGCCTGCCAGGTCATGAGAAACAGCCAGCAGTTGCACTCTTACCTCTTCAGTGAAAAGTACAGAAGAAGGAACCCCCTTCTGACTCCAAGAACTTCATAGCATGCAGGTGTGGCATAGAAAAGACACACAGGATTTTAAGGTCAGGAGGGGATAATTTCATTTTAATGCATTCATGCCAAAGGATACTGAGCAACCTTGAATTCCGATGCTCAGATTGCAGAGAAGCTTTTAGAAAACAGACAACCTTGATCAAAAAATTTTTCTCAGAGGAGAATCCATCACAACCTCAGCATATTGCCCCAGCTGCTAGTTGACTGCTGCCTTTCTTCTAGCTTCACTCTCTCTTTGCCAAATATAAGATCTCACTTTGTCTTCACAGGCTGTTCACCCTAGCGGATAATGGTCACGTTTCTTTTCCCCTAAAGACATCAATCAAAAAAAATTTTTTTGGTGCAGCTCACCATAAGTGTCAGCTCAATGTCTAAGTGTGAGATCCATCTAGCATAATCAGTTACCTAAAATTAAACCTTTGGTCTGACCCAGTTTTTTGGCCTGCCTCTAAGCTTTGGAGAAGTATAGGCTTTTTAAGATGGTAATTTGTCATGCCTAGAACAAATGTCACACCTCTCTAAGGATGGGTGAGATTTTATTATTAATGGACTTATGTCTCCTTCCAGGCTAGCAATAAAAATGTTAAATAGCAGAGGGTCTAGGGCTGATATCTGGAGGAGTTCTCAGCAAATAAGTGAGAAACAGCACCCCATTTAGAGTAACACTTCAAACCCTACTGTTAATCATTTCTAGGGTGCCTTGTATTACATATTTCCTTAATAAAAAATACTGTGTGATACCAAGGCAAATGCTTCACAGAACCTTAGGTGAATCATATCAACTCTTCCTTCCACTGACTGAGCCTATAAATCTCCTAAATCTGAGATTATAGCCTACACTGACACATATTGCCTTCATGACCCTGTGGGTGAGCAACAAGGGAAGGTACTCCTTTTAGGAAATTGTCTTCTGAACACTGAATATGCCATCTTTACCTTTTGAATGAAGACTGATGATGTACAAAATCTGTGTGCAAAGCATACTCTGTGTACTTACATCTATTATATATCCCTGAAAAGACCCACTGTGGCCTCAGGTTAATCACATGCTCCTGATTAGAGAAGATAGTAATGTATGGAACTGGAATGACTTGGGCAGCTGATCCTTAGGGCCAAGGTTGTTCAGCTGCAGGATCTTCTTCTGAGAGGCCAAGAAAATCCCCTGAGAGATAAGTCTGAGTGAAGTCCAGTGGGTGTCCCACCAGGCAAAACTCAGTCAGG
Organism: Picathartes gymnocephalus; assembly: GCA_013390045.1. Classification (NCBI taxonomy): domain Eukaryota; kingdom Metazoa; phylum Chordata; class Aves; order Passeriformes; family Picathartidae; genus Picathartes; species Picathartes gymnocephalus. Next base: position 83,490 of record WEKY01036108.1, read on the forward strand.
GACATTCTGTTACGAACTTCTTTCTCCTATCCAATATACCATATATTCAGTTTCTTCTTTTCTTATCTTTTTTCTCCCATGGTTGTTTGGTTGGTTGGTTGAGTTTTGTGTATTTACATTTGTTGGGGCCTTGAATGCACTATTTTGAGAACAATTCATAGTTTGGAGGCAGTTGACTCCTGCAGTACACCTCTCATCAACCCACAATTTCACATCTTGTTAGCCTTGCCTTAAGCCTGGGAATGATTGGGTTGTTAGACTGAAGAATAATGTCCAGAGAAGCATCTGGCCTTGATTTGAAGATATCAAGAGATAGAGAATCCAGAACCTGCACTGGCTGCTTAGTAGCTAAACACCCACACTGTAATCCAAATTATCTGGCTTCAGCCTTCAGTTCCTTGATCTTCCTTTCCTTATGGTTTACAGAGGCCTTGTGTCTTTAAACCTTCTCTCACTCTGGCTTTAGATAGGCAAAACAAATGGAGCTCTATAAGAAAGATACTGGCAAACTGGCGAGTGTCCAGCAGAGGACCCCTGAAATAGCTTGGACATATAAGGTGTGTGAGGAGAGGCTGAGGGGGCTGGGATCACTCAGCTTGGAGAAGGGAAAGCTGAAGGGGGGTTGCTTGCTGCTTTCTGCGCTCTAATGGGTAGTGGAGACAGACTTCTCATGGAGGGTCACGATGGCAGAAGGAGAAGCAATGCTGCAAGTTGCAGCAGGGGCATTTTCTGTCTGGACATAAAAATTTCATGGTGGGGGGATGCAAAGCACTGGAGACTACTAGAGATTTTCAAACCTGGGGCAGACAAGGCCTCAAGAAACCTGCAGTCCCCTGCAGCATAGTTTTGTCCTAAGTCCTACTAGATAAGAAAATTTTCTACATCCACAGAGACCCCTATATGGTTGTCTTATGAGCATCTTCCCTCAAGATTTAAGCATATTCTGAAAACTGCCACCAAAATTGGCTGCAGCATTCTGACATCTTTTAAGCAGAGCCACGGAAAGATCACCTTCTATGAGTCTTTTTATATCTCAAGGGATTTTATTAGCCATAAGAGAGCCCTTGACTGAGGACATTCAGTTGTCCTCTTCTCACCCTTAATCATTTTCAGAATCATCCCTTTCCAGAATGTCATCTCCAGGCTGTTATGAGTGGCTTGTGTTCTCTAGATGAATATATTAGCATTTGCTTCTCCAAACATGTGCTGTTTGAAGGGCCTAATTTATCAAGTGATACAGTCAGGCAGTGTGCTTGCCATGCTTTCCACATTATTTACCCATCTGCCAATCTTTGTGTCATCAACAAATGATTACCAGTGGTAATTTCAAGCTTCCGGCTCATTGATGAAAATGTCGACTACCACTCTCACCAACAACACATCCTCCTTCAGCAAGAGCTCTCTGCTGACAGCTGCTTTAAATCTGTCAGTCACTTTGTCCTTCATGCCACTTCACCTGCCCTTTCCTGATGTTTGGTTATGCTAATTTGTAATCAGACTGTTACATGGTGCTAAGGGAGACACTTCGTCAGGGACTATCATGTAAGAGTTGGCTAGTGACTTCACTGGCCATACCTGTGAACTCATCAGAAGAGCACTATTATATTTATTCAATGAGACATACTTTCCACAGTGCCATGTTATAGGAATTAATTGCTTTTTTGTTGTCCTTTTAATCTTTATCAGTTGAGTCCCATGTCAGTTTTTCCATTTTGCTTGGACTGGGGTTCAGGTAAGTGATCTGCAGTTACCTTGCTCATCCAGATTGCCCTGTTTGAACTGGCACTGTGCTAATGTTCCTTCCATTTTCTGGACTCTCCCATTTCACAAGATAGTTTCAATATTAATCCCAACAGACCTCAGCTAACAATGTTGCGATTCCTGAATGCAGATTATTTGGCCTTCTGGTTAGTAAATGCTTTGTCTATAAGAGACACTTAACTCCCATAGACATTTAACACCAAAACAGGAATATTCACTGAATTGCTTGTGATTCATGTTATCACTCCTGCTTTTGCTATCTTCATCCAATAATGAGGCTGAGTGGTTGCTGCAGTTGCCTTTTTTCAGAATATCCTTTTGAAAACATCCTTCTGTTGCCTTGGGTCCTACTGGTCATGTATTTTCCTCCAGATACTCTTACCATTTTAAACCTTCAGTTTTAAAATACTGAAGTTTGAAAAAACTATTCTTTTCTCATCTGTGTACTGAAAATTCATTTTTTTTCCTTTTTACTACCCTCAAACTTACCACAAAGCTTTTGACTAATGTTGCGCTAGTTCTTTTTTGGTAGGCTTGCAGATATTTGCCATCTAATACAATTATCCTGGGCATATCTACTTTTATTCAGACTTTTTTCCTGTCTGAGTTATTCCTCACAATCTGGTTAATTCATAGTTTTCTTTGAGTTTAAAAAATTAGCTCTTTTGAGGTCTTGGTGCACATATAACTGTTAAGGACATCCCCTTATTTGCCCATATTGAATATAACCAGGTCATACTCACTGTTCCCTGGACAACTGTCAACTTTCAGGCTAGTAATTATTCATCTTTGTCAGAACAAAGTCCAGAAAGGTTAGAACATGATTGCCCCTTGTGTTAGAAAACAGATTATAGTTTTCCCCAAATCAGGATTCTTTCTCAGTGGCTCTTTGGAACTTACAGTGTACGGAAGTCCCCTGGAGCATCGTCTTCCTTTCCCCGAATTTCTCATGGAGACTGTGGAGTAATTCCTATTCTGTGGCCTGCTTTTATGGCATGATTCACACAGTCCATTTTCATCAACTCTATCTTTCCTTAGCAGGTCATAACCAGTTATTTTAACATTCCAAACATGCAAATTGAAACCAGCAGATTTGAGTAATGCTGATTATATCACATTTCTTCTCACTAATGAGAATTTCCAATTCCTCTTGCCTCCTACCCAGACAACTAATGGCTACATAAAATCAAATGGAAAAGCTCTTCTGTTCACATTCTTTGTCACATGATTAAATCATTTTGCAACATGCCAAGCTTGTGTGTAGTTCCTTAACCCCCAGTTCTTGCACTGTGTAATGCCTTCAGTGCTGCTAGATTCAGGCTAGGAAGATTAATTCTTACTCCTCACCAGCAATATGCTTGTCATCCTGTTTATACAGGGGATGTGACCTAGTGCCCCTCAAAACCCAGACTTTCAATGTCACCTCCCTCAGCTAAACGGTAGTTAGTTCATCTTTGTGTTCTGCCACTGATGGGGCTAAAGGGATTGTCGGTAGGTTATGTGAACCTTGCTCTTCTTTGGCTCCTTTCCAAGGGTTCCTCAAATCTTCCGTTGTCTGTGCTTCTTCACATGATGTTAAATCAGGAACTTCCCTATTTGTAGTCACCAGTGTGACTTGCTGAAAGAATGCACAATCCAGTACCTATTGTGCTGCTATCCCTGTTATTTTCTCTAGGGATATGACTTCCCACCCCATTTTCTTCATGCCAATGTCCTCATACATTTCACAATTAGATTTCCTTGGTGAGTTCAAGAATCCCCTTCATTCTTTTCGCAGTTACCATCAGCATGTCCCTGAACAAGTTCTTGGCTATTATTTTTTTCTGTTTGAAATTCTTTCTTCTAACCCGACTCAGTTCATACAGTTTGTCCTAAGTGTCCCCACACTTCATGCTATTCACGTGTAGATGAGTTTGGATTTACTTTGCACGAACTTAGCAAGTACAGCCAAATCACGGTTACTTGCGTGTAAGCAACCACTGAACTGGTCACTGATCAGTTTCTCTTCTCTGACATATGTGAAATGCAAAAAGGATGTAATTCTTTCTGAATCCAGAGACTGTCACCTGCAGTTTTGAATGGGACATGGACAGCTGTATATTAAGGCCACCACCCTATATCATTCTGATTGAAGCACCCTGAAGCATTTACTGGTATTATTGGTTAATGTGATGAGAACCCCACATTTCAAATGAAAGTTTAGGTAAGTTCATTTTCGGGTAAGTGGCTCCATTTGCCTTTAAGGGGGTGTGATTTCCAGAGTGTAGCAAAGCCAGAGTGTGCTAGAAGCAGTTCAGTCTGGTCAGGCTGGAGTGTTTGTTTAAAATCAGAATTATTTCCTGAACCATTTGTTAAAAGCTATTTCATCACACTCTTCACCAGGCTTCCGTCTCTCCTGGGAGCTGTAATGTGCATACCCAGTTTGATGTAATGGTGATCCCTCCTCTCTGCCCACCCAGCACCAGACATGGGACTACACCCATAGGGGAAGGGGGCAAGTATCTGCTGGATCCCTTTGATCCCAGCCAATGGGGCTAGTTTCTTGTCTCTGTCTCTGTTCATTTTATGATCCTGATTCAGATGTCCCCAGACTAATCAGGGGAAAAATCCTTACCCTGAAACCCAGTCCATTATTGGAGTAACTATTAGATGGCTTGGGATGCCTGCTGCTTGTCTCCAGCAGAGAGTGGGATAGTTCAGAGCTTTCTTTGAACTTTCAGCACAAGAGATCCTCTACTTGTCTTCAGTGGGGTAGCTTTGCTATCCATAGTGGAGTAACCAATAATGGTCATGGTGCATGCACAGTTGTGCACCCTTTTCTTGCAGAATCTAATCCCTGTGTGACAGGAATGTAGTGAATTGTGTTGAGGATGGGTCACTAAGACTGCTGGGGTAGAAGCGGTGCTCATATATTTAAATAACTGTGATCTCAAGGGCCCATCCAAATCACCTGAGAATATTGTGCCTCAGATAGTGGCAGCAAGATCGGGGCATGAGGGAACTTCCTATGTTCCATTCTGGCTCTCCTGCCCAGAATGTAAAATGACAGTAACACCTTCATGTCAAAAAGTCCTTCCTGGAGATTTTCTTCCACTGTCCTGCTGAATCAGTGGCATCTGTCATGTGATATGAAGACCTGATTTGAAAAAAAAAGAAAGCCAGATTTGAAGTTAAGTTTATTCCATCTGGGCATTTTCTGGGGATTCTGGAGGCCATGTAAGACTGGGCTAACCTCAGGTGTGGAGTGAGACTATGGAAAAGTAATTGCACTTCCAAGTTCAAATAGATCCTCAATGCCATTGTCTTCAAGCTGCAACATATGTGTACAGTGACCCTAGAAGGACCTGGATCCTGGCTGTTGATAAATGGCATTATTTAATTTATTTATTTTCTGCCAGTTGCAACATTGGCCAGGGAAACCTGCCACACCAGTTTTGCCATTACAGTTCTCCCATTCATTTTTGGCTTCCAGCCACACTATAAAGTCAATAGTAGTCAATGAAACAATAATGGGAGAGGAGGACCAGGATTAAATACAGAGCCCATCTCTCACCAGTAGACATGTGACTCCAAGGCTAAGTGTTGGCTTATAATTATTATTAACAAAAGCAACCTGGGAAGGAAATGTGATCTTCCCTTTGTGCCATGTGAATGGTCCCATCTTGAATATTCTTCCTGGGAAAAAGAAACAACCTTCTGCACAGTGGAGAAAGGCAAGGACTCTCTGCTGAACCTGTGGTTTTCATTTGTCTGGTGTCTGGATGACTGCATTACGTTATGGAAAGTTTTCTGTAGTTTCTAAGTCCTTTTGTGAAGATCAGAAATGTATGCTGAATTAAGAAAAATAAATCTAAGTTGTTGCCATTATCCCTTCGCCAACCTTACCGTTTGCTCCAGCAAGGATGTGATTTATGAGAAATTCCCTGGCTTTATTGTGGAAAGTATCAAATGGAAGAGTATATCCATTTCATTCAGCATAGCTTAAGATGATATAGCTGGGAGTTGACTGAGTTGAAATCCCAGGGTATATACTGCCAGAACTCAAGTGGCCTAAAAATACACACAGTGATTTCCTGATGTCGTCCATACTCACCAGAACAGTGCTAATGTGCTGGTCATAGCACAAAATGCTGCCTAGAACAGACTGCTAGGAGAAAGAAACATATTAAGTTTTAACTTCTCAATGCAAGATCTGCTTCAATGCAGTTTGACCAGTCTGAACGTTTTGTGCCAGGAGGGGTTTTGCCACAGTCCTTAGAAACCACCTCTTTCTCAGGTACCACTGCAACATTTGACCAGATGACTCATTTCTGTACACTTCAGTGTCTGGGGTGAGGCCTTTTTTTGCAAGGAATCCTTTCTTCTCTCATCAAAACTCTCCACGGCAAGGATTAACTTTTGTTCTGCTGTGTTTGTACAGCACCACACACAATCTTGCATGGTCCCATATAGCTCAACCCTTCCCAGTCCTCTGATGGGCTGCTGCTCCTGGTTACAGCTGACTGTGGAGCTTCTGAGTTTCCTCAGATGTTCCTGACAGAACTGCTAACTTCTTACAGATCTGAGGTCAGATATGGGTGTCCTAAAACCCAGACACCACACTAAAACACCACCTCATGCTGGGTAGCAGTCTTTGTCCCTAAGAGGTGTAAATGTGTGTGACCATGTGGCTCTTCGGTGGGGCCTAAGTAGTTTGTGGCAGCTGATGCCAGTACCCAGGAGGTTTTACCTTCCACTTTGCCCCCGGATCAGGAAGCCTTGATGGAGAGCACATGGAGCATAACTCCTGTTTGCCACAAAGAGAGCTTTCTGTACCATAGTCTTCATGGGATCACGGGCCAAAGCTTTCAGAAGCAGGACATTAAGGGGAGAAAAATCAGATCAGGAGGACATTAAGAACTTGAGAGGTGCCCTTTTTAAACAATGTCTTAGGCTATGCACTTTAGTGGGATGGTATCTACAGGGTATGCAAAAGCCTCTTTCAAAGATAGGTTTTCCTGAGAGAAACACAGAGTAATTGTGAAGGTTACCAGCACAAACATGAGGAAATATATATGAAGTTGGGACTGGAGGTGGTGTATGGGTAGGAGCAAGACAGAAGATATCAGATGAAGGGCTTGCCAGGCTTTTGGTTACATGCTCAGTTTAGTGGAAATGAGAAGGAAAAGTCTTCTCCTTTTCCTCTTAGCATGCTATCCTCATGGCCTATATTTGTCATCTAGGACTTGAACAGCAGAGAAAAAATTTGCATTGCAGTAAAAATAAACTGGCTTTTTTGTTATTGACTATTTTTATCAAATGTTTAAAATGAAGTGTTGCAAAAAAATGAAAATCATACCCATTCTTTTGCCAATTTCAATACAGATAGAGATGGGCTGAACTATTTTTAACAAAAAATAAATACCCCTCTTTGAGGTCTTCCTCTGAATTTCATACCAGGACCCTTTGTGTTCCCTGGCGTGAGTGTTTGATCCAAAAATATACAAAGATCTGCCAAACCACTAACTACAACCGAGACAAAGTTGAGCAAAAACGGAGCCAAAAAAAGTTTTGTGTGTGGCTTTTCTTGAGAGGTTAGATCATTTCTATGTATTTGAAATACGTAAATATATAAATGTATACAAGTATATTGATAAATGACTTCTTGTTGCTTCTCAGGGAAACTGTGCAGGTAAACAGAAAAATATAGAAAAGACTACAGGCACAGGAGAGAGATTAGAGAATGGAGAAGGGAGAATGGGTCAGAGAAGTTAAACCCGGCTGTTCCATCTTCAAACTGAGAAAAATTATGGTTTTGTGATTCTTGGTGGAATTATCATGTAAAACCCCGTGACACAATATGCAAGCAAACCACAAATTTTTGAGAAATACTAAAAGGAACTGACAGTTCTGGTGCTGATGTAAATGACAAGACTTGAGATGGGAAGGACTGGTAATTTGAAAGAGTGCACCCAGCTGGCAAAAATCCAATTGCAGAAGCAAGGCTTTCAAGCAGCAATGGGGCTGCAGGCTGGGAAAAGAGGCTGGCACCTGGGAACTGGTACTCCTAATGCTGGAAGTAGGAAGGTATTGCTCAGCAGATCATTTGGTTCTGTCCCTAGCTGGGAAAAAAGGCTGACCAAGGAGTACCACAGCTCTGAGGAATTATGACTGCTATATACCACCAGAACATTTAACTGCTGAGATTCCAAAAGGACAATCACAAACTTTCTTGGAGAGTGGGCTATGTGCAGAAATGGGGTGTTACCTTAAGAGATAGCAAAGCTTCCTTGTGAAAGATGTAGCTGTGTGGATTTACATCACCTAAGCTCAGTATTCAGGACAAAATAAATTTTAAAGTTAATACATGTCTTTTTTCTGTGCACACATATTTGACTCTTAATTATCTAGAATGAAATAAGTGAAGCCAGTATTTCTTCTTTGTGGCACACCAGAAGGTCCTGAAAGGAAGCAGAAGAGGTGACGGTCTTCCAGAAAACATTTCCAGAATATGGTACTTTTCTTTCATTCTTTTACCTAAATGTGACCTTTTTACTTACATTGAGAGTTTTGTGTTATGTTTCATCTCAGTGACCCAAATACTGATTTGTGTCACAATTTGGACCTGACAATCCAGGGACTATATCTTCCCAGACAGCTTTGGTGGTGTCTTGTCCTCATTCAGCTGACAAAGAGCTAGAGGAAGGATCTTTCACACAAAAGTAACACAAAGGATGTCTTACTATTTATAGAGAGGAGAGCTTTTAAGCACAAAAAATTTGTGATAGGTACATAACTTGCATAGTCTTTCACTGGAACTGGGGGGCCTGTCTTCTGTTTGCATTTTTAAATGTGTCCTGACACAAACATATTCAGCTAAAGCATTTCAAACAGAGAGAAAAAAAACACCAAGACAGGGATGCAGGCTTATTTTCTAGTACAGTAGGAACGCCAGCTTTATCTGGATGAAACAAGCCAGAGATTAAATTTAGTTCCTCAAAAGGATGGTGAATATCAAACATTACTGCAAGGTTTGGATAAGCCTTGTTTGTTTGGATTCTTGTTCATTCCCCAGGCAAGAATAATTTTCTCTCTACAAACAGAAATGTTTCCAAACCCAGTCCCTCTACCAAACCAAAGTTTGCTAGAGAGAGCGAACCTTCCCCAGACTCTCTGTATCCTCCACACAACTTCCGTATCAGCCCCAAAATCTGAGCTCTCCCAAGCTTCCTGTTTTCCACAGTTGCATTCTCACTTTTCGTGGTATTTTCTGAAGCATACCCCACCACAGCTGGTGTAGTTTCTACTTGGGAAAATATTATTTTCCTATACTGCTGCTGAGTCCCTCTGCACAGATACCTGCACAAAGAACTCTTCTGAGAGCTACCATGGTCAGTCAGTCCTACAAGTACTTATCAAGGACGGACACCCGGTCTTCAAAGGCTAGAAGTTGTTTGATATTCCAGGAGAAAGTGATTTCAAATTGTTTCACACCTCCCTTGCCCATCTGTAGGAAAAAACGTAGCACAAGGGGAAGCAAAAATGTTCCTTGTCTGTCCCATGCCCCTGCTTGCAAAGAGCTTAATCCTGAAAGCAAATTTCACTGCTATTGCCATTGTAGTGGGCAACATCTATTTTGACAACACCTTAAAAAAACACAAACAAAAATCTTCAAAGAAAAACTGCTTCTAATCTGAATGAAAAAATGTTTGCAGAAAATGTCTGCATTGGTAAGTAATGTTTGGGGTTCCTTTTGCTTTTCAAATGCCACCTTTTCAGGACAAGGGACCTGATAGGACACTGGTGGGTGGCAGGCACATAAATACACTGACAAACAGAGGAATTTGCCAAACGCTGACCCATTGTCTAGAAATAGGTGCTTTGTGATTGGGCCCTTGCTAGCAGGTGGTAGCAGGAATGGTAGATCCCTGGGGTTATTTTACAAGGGCCAGATCCCCCTGGCCTAGACAAATAACCTGGTGGACAAACACCCTCTAAGCTGGTCCCCCAAATCCTGCATGGAAAATAAGATGCATTCCGGTGATCAGGCTCCTCCTGATCCAAGCTCCTGTCCATGTATGATGGAGACCTGAGAGAGCTCCTGGAAAAACTTAGGATAGTGAAGGACATGGGAGTGCTACCAGATAAATCCCAGTCACTGGGGATGTGGGATGCTCCTGGAAAAGACCTGCTCAAAGGAGATGACTCCAGGTTGTGGTTTCCTCCTCTGGCTGCTGAGGCTGCTGTGTCTGGGCTTAGGTGTTTTTCTCCCTCTCTTCTCCCCAGTCCCTGCTCTCCTGTCTGGCTCATCCTCCCTTTGTTTACTCACCTGTGAGATATATTGTCTCAAGGCCAGACTGCTCGCTTCCCAGAGCAGGCAGCCTGGGAAGCACAGCTGCCTGGGTGATGAGTTACTACAGTTATGTGCCAATCCTTTTTTAGGGCAGATGCACATGAATGCAGGGCTTGTAATTAAAAGGGAACAACAAAACACAGGGGTGAGCAAAAACATGACAGGCGGTGCCCTGGTGAGCAAGGACCTGGAGGCAAAGAGCCCTGGGGAGAAGTAATGGACAGCCCTGTCCCCTTGTCCTCTCCCCTCTGCCAGCCTACTCCAGATCACCACTACCCCTACCCCACCCTTTGGTTAGGCTGCTAGAGCAGGAGGACAAGGAGGTGAAGGAAAAGTGGCACCTCACCAGCTGAGAAAACCCCAAGCGTGCAGCCAGGAAGGATGCAGAGAAGACTTCTGCTCTCCCTCCTGCTTCTACCCTACCTCCTGACCCTCCCAGCCACTGAGGGGTTGCCTGAGTGCTGGCTGGAGTCTCATTTCTGGTTCAGTTCAAATAGTGCAGACATGATGCTCACCTGCCCTCCTGCTTCTTTCTGCCCTCAGGGCAGTAATCAGAAGGGCTCTTTGATCATTCATACTGCATTAGGTGTGTGCAGGTCTGTTGTGGGTGGAGACGTGCACAATTAAGTACAGAGAAATCAATGACCTTCATTCTGGCTGAAAGAAGGAGAGTGAAGTGAGGTCCTGGGAGCCAGGGATGGAGATAATAATGTGTCATTTAGGGCCCAAGTAGAGCTTTCAGACATCATCTGAGTTTTTATGCATTGGGTTCACACAGTCTGGCCCATCACTGGAGTGAGGGCTTTCCAGAGTCAGCTTGTTCCCTGTGCCACAGCTGGTCTGTCCTCTGGTGAATGTTGTGTGGAAAGGTCCTGTCACATAGGTGACAATTTCATAGAGGGTCTATGGAGAACAGAAAATGACATTGTTCTGTCTTGGCCCGCCAGGGAGCCGCTCTGCTGCACAGGTACTGTATACAACATACGGGATGTTAATTCAAATTTCATGTACATTTTGGAGGAGCTGAATGTGGCCTTTGTCTAATGCTTTGGCTCACAAGGGCTTTTTCATAAGAAATTCTATTTAAATGAAATAGAAAACTTTCTGATAGTTACCAAACACCAGGAGACAGTGGCAGGCTATATCATCAGCCATTCATTTATCCTAGGAAGGAATTTCTTGGTGATAATCCTGAGTGAAGGCTTGCTTGTTTGCATGATTGGATGAGATCCAGCATCAATAGCACCTTGCTGAACCCTTTGGGGTGTCAAACTGAAATTACAGCAGAGACGTAATAAAGCCTGGGAAGCACTAACAAAAAAAACCCATGCTCAGCTGCACCATAAGCATCTTTCCTATCTGGCATAGGAGGACATGAAGAACAAGAACAGATGGGCACAACACAGATATGACTCCAGCAAGAGGTATTGTAAAGACCAAAATACGTAAATTTATAAAGGAAGAACAGGAACACGTTAAAAGGGATAATGAGAAGAAATGAGCTGATGGAAAGTGGTTGTGGTAAGAGTGGGGTGCAGGAGGGCAGCATCACAGCAAATCAGGAACCTGAAAGCCCACCCAGTGCTGCTGGGCCCTGCAGCTTGGGCTCACCTGCCCTGTACAGGTATGTGCATCACTTCCCCTTAAATATACCCTACGGTCTTCCCAGGCACCGTGTGCTGCTGCCTCACACCTTCAGCATTAGAAAGCAATCCCCAGTCCCCAACTTGGCTCTTCCTTTCCTCTGCTAAGCTCATTAATTTATACTGCCCCTGGAGATGTGATAATTAGCTCATTAGGCGATACTTTTGCCTGCATAGAAAGCAACAGTTGCAGCCATCATCAGGAGAGAGGAGAGTGTCTGCGTGCAGCCATCTCAGTGCCAGATGGAGTCCAGGTTTCAGGTGAAATTCTGCCTAAAAGAATTGACTGAGAAAGGAAGGCTTTTTTTCTTAATGACATTGGATACGTTCCAGGACCTTGCAGAAAAAAGCCAAGTTAGATCCTGAAGGAATTTATGCATCAGTTAGCTCCAACTAAAGCTTCTAGGGAAGTGATAAGAAGGCATAGTAAATATTTTACCAGGGGCTAGGCCGAAATATCTGAACCACTCTGGGGCAAATTAATGGCCGAGCTCCTATCAAGAGCACCTAGCAGAGCACAGCTCCGAGGACGACGCACAACCTTGTTTAACCCCAAGGAGGTGTCAGTGCTTCTGTGGCAAGTTTCCATCCTGCCTCCGGCAAGCAGCTGGGCACGGTCCAAGACTGCTTGTGCTTTCCTTCACCAGTACCACAATGAATAGCATTCCCCTCTCCCACGCTTGCTTGGGCTTCCAGAAGAGCTCACATCGTCCATTTGCATTTCAGGTGATTTCAAAAATGTGAGCACTTTGTCACCTCTTGATGGGAGCTGAGACCTCTGAGTCTTTGTGCGTGGAGCCAGCTGGGGAACAAGGGGGCTGAAGATGTGAAAATGGCTTTACCTGCTGCTTTCAAGCAACAGTGGGGGACCTGTGAGAGTTGAACTGTGGGAACTAGATGAGCGTATCATGCAGAAAGGCCATGGGGTCAACAGGCAATTAACGAAAACCAGAACTATTATTTGTCTAAGTGATTGCAACAGGGTGGGTTCCAAAGAACCAAGTCTTCACTACGGGAAGCTGGACCTTGTCGGTCTGCCAGAATGCCTCCAAATGAGGCAGCAAACTGGTAGCTAAGCTGATTCAAATGATTTATTAGGGGATTGTCAAAACTTACTGGCAAAAAGCTGTCAGAGAAAAAAAAAGTGCAAAGGAGTTAGGCAAATGACCACTCTTCGATTAGTCCTGGGGCTGTGGGTATGCCTAAGAGGTGTTTTGCAGCCAGATACTGGTACACTGCCTGAACTCTGAACTGATCAGACATCATGGGTTAGAACTGACCCTAAAGTAACCCAAGCTTGGGTTTTTCAAGGTGATAACTCCTTTAAAGCAGCTTCCATTCAACTCAGCACACAGAGAGATCTTAAGCGTGCTTGTTCAGTGCCTGGGCAGAGTGCAAAGTCATGGATGTATGTAGCCTGAGAGAGAAGCTTTATTAATAGATGCAGGCAATGTCCTAGAAGGCTTTATGCTGAACCAGAACACAGGGAAAACACATACTCAAAAAATGTGAAAACCAAAAAAATATGTCATGTAGAGAAGAGGAACATCAGTACACAGTTATTTTTGGCAGTGAGTCTCAGGCATCACCCCTTGCTTAGTAGGCTGGATTTCTCATGTCAGTGTAATTAATGTGAATGGGTGAAGATACAGTAGCAATGGCTAAATCAAAAAAAGTAGGAAAGCTCTTGAAGTGTTCACAGAAATTTGCTTTAGCACCTGAGACTCCCTGCATTAGAGATGAAAAGGCAGATATCTCACTGCTCCCTACAGTCAGGGTTTCTGGATGGTCCTCTGGGGCAGGAAGGACACCAGTACCCGGGGGACCCAGTCAATATTTGGAGAAATATGGAGTTCAATACTGTGTATTGCTCTTTGCATTCAGTTTGTGTCCTGGCAGGATCAGGTTTATCACTGTGCTGGACCCGGTAGGCAACTGCCCACAGTGATGCAAACTCTGCTGCTGGCTCTGTCTGGCATGGATGCTGGCAGACAGGCTTCAGGGCAAATGGCCACTGGGATGGGCTCCCTCTGGGCTGGCTTGGGAAGGACAGAGCCTGGAGGCCACCATCAGGATGGGCCAGAGACAAAAAGAGCCCCTGCTAACATTCTACCTGTCTTAGGGCTTAAATTTAGCTCTTGGGTCAACCAGAGCTGCCAGCATGGCACCGTCTGCCAGCATAAAATGGCCTTTAAAGTGGGAAGGGAAATGAGTATGTAACACAAACAAACAAAAATTGGTTGACCAAGAATTCAGGGAGGGCAGTATAACTGCACACAAAACGGAGTTTTGCCTCAACCACCAATTTACCTTGTCTTGAGGGCACTGGAATATGTTAAGAGGCATCCAGTGGCCACAGACGTCTGCTGCTCACAGCCAGGGCCCGGCGAGCGGCGCCAGCACTTGCTCCTCCTTGAGCACTTCCCAGCCAGCTGAGGTGGTACCCTTCAGTCCTGCATCCCTAAATGTGGCTCTGACAGCCCTCTGAGCTGGCCTTTCCCACTCCTTGCTGAACACCTCGTAGGTATGCCTGGTGAAGTGTCCTGGGACTCCCAGAGGAAATCCCACTGGAGCTCAGGAAGATGTGAGGGATTGGCAATGCACATCCAGCAAAGAGCAGTGGCCACTGAGCGTGGCACTTGGAAAGCATGGCAGGAAACCTGGAGAAGGGTAATATATTTAACTTCCCCACCTGGAAGGGAGGTTTTAGTGTGGCTTCACTGCAGGCTAAGCAGTAATGAGACCGTAAGGGAAGAAATGCTTTTTTTTTGCAGTGGCAAGTCCCAGACAGAGGACTAGGGCAGCTCTGCCATTCTTAGCTGTTTGGAAACATGCTTCTCTCTTTAACAATGTTAAATACAGATGCATTTAGAGGGCAAAATTACAGAACTGAGCTTCAGCTTTTAGTTGTTGGGTTTCTGATAATGTTTCAGGTTTTTTTTTTTCATTTCCTTTATTTATACACCATTGCATCATTTTCCCTCATGCTGTCCTCCACCAGAGCTGCCCCGAGGAGCAGACTGACCTGTGTGAAACTCTTTGGACTGTGCTGCACATTCAGCTTGATGCAGCATTGCTAAACAAAAGAGGGGGCCCAAGGGAGCCATGAACCCCGTGGTGGGGCTGGTAGTGTTTTCCAAACCCAGCTTCTGCAGAAAACTCAGTGCCCATGATGTTCCCTCCTCTGCCTACAGGGACATTTCTGTGGTCCTGGGAGCTAATTTTAAGTGCTTTGTCAGTGGCTGTCGAGCTGACTGCAAAGAAGGACTCAGAGGTGTTCAGTGAATTTGCCAGAGGTCTGGCATTTTCAACCCTATTTCCAACTGGTTCAGGCTGGAGCCTCTTAAAGACACAGCTGTCCCCAAAACCAGTGAGGAAAAGGTTGCTAAGCCTGCATGGCCAAATCGGAGAAGCTATGGGTCATTGCAGCCCCCAGCTACAGATGGTTAGCTTTTTAACCCAAGCTATCTTATCTCACGCTTTAGACTTCGGAGAGGCTGGGTTCAACTCTTGGCGCCTCAGCCAGGAAGCTGGCTGCCTTGGATGCTCTCCAATGCTTATTTACAACATGCATATGCAGTGTGGCCATTGATTTATACTCCAGGCAGCCTCCGCCCCAAAGAAGCAGATTTAGAAGCAGTGTCTCTTCAAAGCAAAACCAAGTTCCACTTTACTTTGCCCTCAGCTAAGCCTCATCCTATCTGGATGCTCAGACACAGGTAGTGGTGCTGGAATTTTTGGCAGAGGCCCCCAGCAGGATTAAACACCCAAGTAGGAGCAGAAATTTCCAGGCTCTTACATCAGTGTCTTGGTTCTCCACAAGCACTGAGGCTCTCCAGGCTTCATAAGGGAGTCTAGCGGTTCTCCTGGACAGATTTATGTTCCTAACTTTAGACCCTTCTTTGAGAAAATCGTCCTTTATACTTTGGGCCCAAAGTATTTCTGCATGGTGACACACTGTCATCCCTTCTATTCTGGCACCCTACCACCTATTCAAACACACCAGCCATGTTAAAACAGCCCAATCAAAGAAGTTGTCTTTTCTTCCTCCTTTTTCTGTACTCTACGTGTGGACTATTTCTGTCCTGACTCACCTGGTCTCCTCTCAAAATAAGGCTTGCACACCTAAAGGGAAAAATGTCCAGTTTATTGCATGAAGGGGGAAGTTGGTGCCCAGGCTGGGCAAGTTTTGGCTAGCTGATGTCTACCCCACAGCTGCAGCTGAGCATCCCACTCTGCTGAGCTCTTCTCCCAGCACCCCCAGCATTATGGCTCCACTCCACTGGCCAAAGCCTGGCTAGAGGCAGCCTCACACCTGCTTTTCTTCAGCAGATCTCCCTTTTCTTGGGCACATGAATCATTCTGTGACATTTTCAAGGATCTGCTGGCGCTCGGGATCAAAGGCTCAGCACCTTCCTTGTGCGTGAACTTGTGCCAGCATTTTCATGAAAAAAATAACTGTGTGCCTTTTTCAACAGACCTGGCTAATGGCAGGTTCTGAGAAGCACCTAAGTACCTGGTAGTGGAGATGTAATAAAACCTGCTATACTTAGGCCCTTGCAGGCACTTCCAATTTTAAAAATCTACTTTTGTACCTTTAGAACGATCCTTTTTTAAGACTGTTCTTAACAAAGAGCCTCAGCCTTTGAGCTATATATTTTTCTTACATTAAAAAAGCCCGCATTTTGTTTTGCTTATTTTGAGCTGAGCACTTAGAAAAAGAAACCAAATAAGTTTGCTGGTGGGAGAGCTATTTTTCATGTTTGTGCAAATAATGAACAGTGCGATTGATGAAAATGAAAGTCCACAAAGGATGCAAAATTTCCCTTTCCAAAAGACAGTTCTAAGCATGTTTTCTGAGGTGTTTTTGGGAAGAGGCTGCAGGGCTTGTGGTCTTGCTCACAGACAGAAAGGGCTCTCTAAGGTAGGAAAAAACCCTCAGGAGAATCACTGAAGACATCCTACGCCTCATCTGGCTCCAAGCTCACTTCAAGGCGATGCAAGAGACAATTACCAGTGGGGAACAATTTTCTCCTCACTTGATAGTTTGGGAGCATGACCTATGAAAAACCAGAAAGAAAGAACAACCCCTTTTGACTTCAGTAGGAGAATGGGCATAGAAAGTCTGAAGCATTTTACCTGCCTTCTACATAAAAAAAGATAGAGGAATTTCACTATCATTGTTTTTTTCCTTTCTTTTCAACATAACAAGTGAAACTGGAAAATACAAAGTCAAAGACCAGCTCTCCACTGAGGGTCACTGAGCCAATTCTGTAACAAGAGTGCAATTCAGGCATAAACGTCAAATGTAAATTTATATTTCTTTTAAATTGGTCACGTCCTCTCCTTCTACATTATAATTTAGTGGGAAGGATGCTGTATTTGGGATGGACATGAAAGAGAAAGAAGTGCAGCCTGATGGGCAGGCTGGGATGCAGTTCATGGGGTCCAATGCCTCACCCCCTGCCTCGCCCCTTCTCACAGGAGACCTGAACAGCAGCAGTGCCGGGGAGCCTCAGCTGCTCAGGGGGCTCCAAGCCCAGGCAGTGCACAGAGCCATGTGCACCAAAGCAGCCTTTTGCATGGCTTGATGTGCAGTTATGGCAGGGCACCCCTGGCCAGGCGGTGTCGGGAGGGTGGCCGAGTCAGCGGGGCAGCGAGGACGGCTCCGGGCAGTGAGGAGCGAAGGTTGCTGTGCTCCTGCCTGCTTGGTGCAGCACAGTGCTGTGAGTGGCCTGCGAGCTCAGGGCCCTGGACAGAGCAGCCTGCTTGCTTTCCCATCATGTTCATGCTCATGTGCCCTGCCCTGTGGGCCTCTGGAGTCTGTATGGACAGAGTCAGCTCCAGACTGCCTTTGCCGGTACAAGCGTGTTTGGAACACTTAAGTGTCTTGGTGTAGAAACAAACAGTTGACGTAAGGGACGAGGATCGTGGCCTGGTGACTACCCTTGCCAAGGTACTGTTGCCCATACAGATGCCAGGCTGTGCTGGAACAGGATGCTTATGTGGCCAGAAGAATAGAGGAGTTACCTTGCTGTGCAAAAGGCTTTTAGAGGTAGCACCAAAAGTGGTTGATTTAACCAAGAGGTGATGATTGATTCAGCACAGATGGATGGAGAGGCCTCTGGCAGAGCTTTATCCCATCATCTTTCATTCCTTCACTGCTGACCTCTCAATAGCACATTCAGGAGTCAGGGGTAGATTAGTACACGTGATTCTATCCAGTCTTTGCATGGTATGGGGCTGTTTATAGGTTCCTCAAAGACAACCAAACCAGGAGAGACACCAAGAAAAATCAAGACCTATTCCAAAGGTAGTATTACCCATGTGTGCTTTTAGATAATCTGTATCATCCCGGAGCAGGGAAGAGTAGCATCAGTACATAGACTTTGAGGTGGCTTTGTTCCATGTGTGGACTCCTGGTTTATTGCAACTTCTCCAAGTGCTCTTTTGTCCTGTGAAACCTCTCTCCAGGCCAGCTGTGAGGCTGTGTGCAAGGTGTCCTGTCAAAACCCATGTCAGATCCAGCAATCCTGCAAAAGGGACTTGCTCTGGCATTGCAGGCTTTGGGTATCTCTTGGGAACTGGGAACTGTTGTGGTGTTGTGGTAGATTTAGGACATAATTGAGGAAGGAGAAAAGGGGAGAACAACAGCTTTTACTGGATCAGATGTTATGAGTGGAGAAAAACAAGTGGACTTTTGTCCATATATGTCCTCCTGAGGGGTGCCCAAATACTTCCCTGTTTTTTCTGCCCATATCTGTAGGTCCAATGAAAGCTGGTACTGCCCCCTTCAAAACTTGCTGTGGGAGCTGAAAGGCAGTTTGAAAAACCAAACCGAAGCAACAATGTGTAATTGTCTGTAATCAGAGACAATGTTCTCTTAGCTCAGTTTTCCAGTCAAGCAGGATAAACGCTGACATGTTGCCCACAGCTGAAATCAACTCTTGGCAACAGAATGTGGCAAAGCAAAGAGCACCTTATAGTGTCTATGACTGGTACTGCTATAAACTGCTCATGCACTGGTCTTCTCCTCAGCTCTGCTTGACCAAGTACAGGGCAGCACACTGTGAAGTGCTGCTTCTAAGAGCATGCAGTGGAGAGTGCCTCCAGGAAACAGCTCTGGGTTTATATTTGACCAACAGCGATGTCACCTTCTGCTGTTCCCAGGCAGACTAGGGGGCATCTTGGCCAGAGGAAGAGAGGAGGAAGGAGACCAGAAACAAGAGACGCAGGAGGAATCCAGACAGAGAGAGGCCAGCTCAGCTGAGCTAAGATCTTCTTGGCTTGTGGGATGCCTGACCCGCCAGGGGATGGTCAGCATGCGCAGAATGAGGAGGACGGCTGCAAGCACTCACTCTGTCTGGCTCGGCCGCGGGGAGGTGACCTTGACAGACTGCTCCAAGTGCCAGGGTAGCCGGAGGCAGGAGGACAGTTGGAACCATGTCAAAGAGCATGGATCACTCCAGAGGGAGAAGGAAGCATGAGCCGTAGCAACTGAACTTGTTTATAACTTGTATTTCTTGGTATGTGAGTGACAGGAAGGCAGGAGGTGTCTGAGGCAAGGAGCTCATGCCTGCACACAGGAGTATCTGGTTTAGCAAATTAGCCTCCTTGTTGCCTAAAATACCCTCACATGTATGTGCTTTACTATCATCTCTGTCATTATAAATACACTTAGATGATAGATGTACAGATATATAGATTATATAGATGATAGAGATAGATATAAATATAGATGGTATAGGTGCAGATAAGCCAGTCAGTTCCACTGTGCTATGGGCTGCATCCAGTCACATTTCTGCCTTACTCTTTGGTGTTCCCACTGCTCTGCAGCCACTCTTCAGTGCATGGGTCCCTGCATCCACTCTCCCTGGGGTTAACATGTTGAAAACCTAGGAGCTGCAGACTCTAATTTCCATCCAAAAGACTGTGATGAAAACCTGGAGGGGAGTAAAATCCAGGTTTCAATGCGGCAGTACTATTTCAGCTGTATGTTACAAATGTTGTTTAAATCTGTCTCACTTCTTGGAAAAAAATGTGCTCAAAGATAAACTATACCTTAAAACAAGAAGTAAGGGCTTCTAGAAGGAAAAATATTCTCTGAGTTCTATTTTAGTGTAGCTGGCTATGCAGCTTGTTCTAAACACCCAGACTCCTTTACGTGCACTTATGAGTAAAACCCACTTCCTTCCCCCCTGGGAAAATAGGGCAATAAATGGGAACATCTCTCCAGGACCCTCCATAATCTGGAGCAGCATTACTCAGTCTGTAAGGCAGACAGCATCTAGGCCAAGCAACATGCAGAAAATCAAAAATTGAGGGAAATTAAAAACAAAAAAAAAAAGAAAGACAAAATAAAATGCATAGTTTTTCACCCAAATTTTCATCAGCTGAATGTGAACATTGTGGCTACACTGAAGGAAACACATTGGCGTTGTTCAAAGAAGGTAGGTGACCAGAGGAGAAGGATGCCTTTACAACTATCAACAAATCTGCAGCTCACACAAGAGCTGCTTTGTGAGACCAAGGAAGACCATAGCTTCCATATCTGCCCAGGGTTCAGCAACACCTTTAAGAAATGCCTTATTCAAAATCCACAGAAGCCTTGACAATTATGTCTTACCCACCTGCTTGGACCAATGTTGATTGTGGATCCATCCTGAAGGACTGAATCTGAGCCATTTTCCTTGGTTTACCTGTGGCAGGTCTGTACAAGCTTTTAGTAATAAAATGCTTTTGAAGTGTAATTCAGTCTGATTGAGAAAGGCTATGGCAAAACCACGTCCTGTTCCAAAAGAATTCTCCATTCTATTACTCATATGCTTTAAAATATTTTGCCTGTTAATTTTCCTGCTCCTTTTTGGTTTTTTGGCGGGTTTTGTTTAGTTGGTTGGTTTGGTTTTGTTTTTGGTTTTTTTTGTTTTGTTTTGGTTTGGGGGGGGGGGCGTTGGGAGGGTGCGGGGGTGCTTGACAGTGCTGCTACAGGCTGTTCCCTCCACAGTGGAAATGAAGAGACATCCCAGCCCTGTGCTTTGAGAGCCAACAATTGAGATGTGCCTGAAGTAGGTTGGAGTGAAAGACATCAGTAATGCTACGAGGCACCAGCCAGGAGGCTGCTGTGGGACAGCAGTACCAGTTCAAGGAACCAGGGGATAGAAAAGACAGAGCTCTGTGAGCATTGTCTCATTCTCTTTTTTATTATTAGTGTTATTTTATTGTGCTAAGCACAAGGCATCAGAAACAAAGCTCGACAAGCAAACAAGAAAAAGAGAAAACCCAAGGCTCTGGAAAACAGTACTCCTAATGAAAGTCACAACTCAGTTATTGAGGTTGGGTGGGGATGGATGGTTGGTGTCTCTCAGACTGGGAGAGAAGAAACAGCCAGGTGAGGAGCCCATGCCCTCCACCACAGGAGGCTCTCCTGCTTTCAATCATGCAAGGGGAATGAAGGCAGCAAAGAAGGATGCTCTCCCCACAGGGAGGTCACACAGTGAAGGCCCCACACCAGAGTCCCACCAGTTTCTGTAGGGCAGAGCTGTGCAGCCTTCAGCACTCTCCTGGGATGCTACAGGAGTGCTCCTAGCCGGAGATGGAGCTCACTGCAGGGTACCACAGAGGGCAGGATGTGTGGAGGAGACAGGATGCACTTGAGGGTAGAAACCACAGGGCACTTGCTGCATTACTCAACTCAGGAAACCCCTTTGGTCCTGTTTTCTGAAAGCTCAAGGAATATTTGAATAGAAAGATGACTCTTTTCAAGTCTATGTCTAATACACTTTCCCTAAGTATTTCCTGCCAGGCAGAAAATAATTAGCGGGGTAAACGAGCCACTAACCTGATCTCATGTACCTAATATCTTTTGACAGCCGTAGAAAATAGCAAGGGATGACAAGAAGGCATCCAATTCCTTCCTGACCTACAAGGCAGATCAGCTCATTTCCATTCATGTTTCCTAGTGCTCTCTGATCCCTTCCTACTTTGAAAGAGGACTGGACTCGCTCACCACTGGCACTAGTGTCCTATCCCAGAAAACGACATCAGGCAGTAGGATGCTGCTGCCAGAGGAATTCAGCCAACCTGCACCCCTGAGTTGCTCCCAGTAAATAAGGTGATCAGGAACAGGCAACAATCCAAGTGATTAGGTCCCTTCAGATATTCTTCAGCGAACAGAGAGGACAATCCTGATTTCACTCTTTTAGGACACCCTTCAGTAAGGCAAGGAGCACATTCTCTACAGACAAATTGATACTCCAAGAGTAGAAGTGTTCAACAGACCCAGGTAAACTGGCAATCATTCAGAAGGGATTTTTCTGTTCCCCTGGGCACCTTTGTGTCTTTGGAACACTTGGATTCAAATATCCTTGGCAGATGGCAAAGCTCTTCCAGAAAACTTTCCCATCTCTTCTTGTCTTTTGTCTCCCCTTGTTTATGATATTCCTTCTTAAAAGCAGACTTTGTTTGTTGCTTCTCTTGTACTGGATTCTCAAATTCTCTATTTCCAAGTGGAAGAGCTATGAAGACTCAGTCACTGTGCTGGAAACAATTGTGAGTCCTCATCAGTAGAGAGTTCTTCTAAACTCTCCCCACTTAATGATCCATTCCTGTCTTCCAGATACTCTTTCAGAAGGAGCAGTCCTAATCCATTGCAAAAAATATAATCACAAATGCTGGTTTTAGGTTGGTAAGGCGGAACTGCCTGAAGACTCACAATCTTGTAATGGCTCCTCCACAACCAGGTATCATCTCTACTCATGCTCAGGGCATTGCAATTTTCCTAACTTGGCTGCATGGCAAAAGGGGATTTATCTGGGGAACAATTATACCTGTCTTTCCTTAAAACTCATCCTTTACTATGGTTTCTAGAGGGAAATAAGCCATTGTTTCTGGTACTTCAGAATCATACTGTCTGCTGAGATCCCTGTTCAACACATAATATTATTCCTGCAAGAGAACATCTCTGCTGCTGCTTTCTGCATTTCAATTTCCTGTTGGTCTTATCCATTTACTGTAGAACACCTCTGCCATGTAACAAGTTCACAAGCAAAAGACTTCAGCTTTTGGAAGGCTGCACGATGGTCAAATCATGGCAGTGTAAATTGTTTGAAACCATGACCTTTTTACAACCTGTCTGCACATGTCCTTGCACGAGAGGAGGCCATCGAGATATCCCTGCCAGCCTGGTGACAGCATGTGGTGCCAGTAGGAGCAAACTCCACAGTTGTGTGGGAGAGGAATGGGTTTTAGTAGGGACTTGAATCAGCGGGTTCTTCTGTTCTGTCTCTCAGTTTTGCTTGTGGCCCTGTAGTGATGATACGGGCTATCCTTCCCCAGCCAGGAAGAGGTGACAGAAACTTCTATCAGTAGCTCTGGGCTCTAACAAATATTCCCTAAAAAATACCTTGGACTGTTACAGCAAAGCAGGTGAGCAAAGCCCTGCCCAAGCTTTACTGCCCCACTTAAAACTCTTCTGATATGTATCTGTATCCTGGGTGTGAAAAGGAAGGGCTGCGCATGGGATGTGTCTCTGGGGAATGCATGTGAGGAGACACAGACCAGCAAGAACTGTGGCTCCATCTTTCTTATTCCCTGTGGAGCTGTTGGAGCTGCCTGTGCCAGGCAGACCTGGTTATTGTTGGCCATTGAGTGCCACTCCGTGGGAAAGAAGTGCTCTGATACCCTCGACATGGTCAATGAGAAGGTGTTGGTTCTCACTGTGTTTTCAAAGAAGGTACAAGTATTTCCAGCTTATTGAAACATTTGTTTTGACTTTTATCACACTTCATAAAAGTCTTTGAGTTTTGTCTATTAGGTTTCCATGCCATAATATTATGACAGGTCATGGCATAATAGTCTTACTGTTTTGACTCCAAAGCATGCTGTAACATGGGTCAAACTGATGAAATCAAAATGAAATTAATGTTTTATTTTGACAGGATTATGTTTCTCTTTCATTTGTTTGATAAAGTCAAAGCAAAAATGTCAGCAGGAGTTTTCCACGGTGCAGTCTCAATATTACATTTTCTCATTCAGGTGTGGATTTTGAATGAGCACCATAACTTTGTTTTGTGCTCAGATCATAATGGAAATATTTTACATGGATAGCATCTCAGAGTAACAGACTCTACTTGACTCTTCAGCAGTTTTAAGGAGCCTGTTGCAAAGTATAGTCTTGGACTATATCTTGAACAATGCCACATTCTACCGTGTAGTTCCCAGTCATCCATCCCTTCTCTTCAGCCAGCAGGAACTCAGTCCAGAAACAGACTGAGATGGAAGAGCTCCTGAAAAACTGGGGGTTGTGTCCTGTTGGGTCAGGGAACCTCCAAAATATGGAATAAAACTGTCCTAGAACAGCAGGGTAAGGGACCAAAGGTATAGACATGCTTTGTGTGGCTATAAGCCTGATCCAGCTTTTATTCATGTAGCACCCAGAAAGCACAATCTTTTAATCCTCTTCCTAACACAACATATTGTGTTAGACACGTGTTTGTCCCTGCTTTCCCCTCCACCACTTCATCTAGTTGGACTGAAGTGTTTCAGAGACTGAGACTTAATTACTACGAGTACAGAGCACCTGAGGCACCATGGAGGTCTTGATCTCTGCTTCTGGTGACTGATAATGTATCCTTTCTATTGTGCAGTTTTCTACTCTGAATACTGACTTTCATGATAATATATTTATTTCCCTTGTTTATTCCATCTTTTTTTTTTTTTCTTTTTTTTTCTTTTTTTTCTTTTTTTCCCAGAGCTTCCCTTTGTTTGCTTGGTTGTGCTCTGATGCACAGGTATTTATCTAAATGGTATTTGTACCAGCCCAGGTGGCAGGTAAGATGCAAACATCAGACACCTCTTTACACATCCCCAGGTTTCCTGAATGATTGATTAATTGCTTTCTCCCTTATCAGCTTTTCTTTCTCATAACTGGGGGTCAGCTTGCATGGACTAACACCTTCAGGGAGGCCCTATTTCCTATATACATCAGCTTTACTGGCTTCTTATTATCTCAGCCCTATCTGCACCTTTGTTCAATTCAAGAGGTAATTAAACTCAAAGCCAAAGCAAATGTCAGGGTGATAATGAGACAGATAAGATTAAAAAGAAGTTCTTTTTTTTTTAAAGACCTTACACATACCTGAAGTGCCTGTTGGCCCACAGCCAGTGGAAAGTTTCCCTTCTTGCGTGGATATAGTCAGAAAAGTGACCATGTAAAGAAATGGCACCACCTCACTCCAGGTGTGTGCTGCGGAGAACAGCACCTACCTGGCAAAGCACTCAAGCACATAAGTATTTGCCTTGAAATTGTTTTCTCATGTGCTTAAATTTAAGCACGTGCTTGAGTGTTTTGTTCAACCAGTGCCTCAACCCAACACAACTTGAGTGGGTGTAATTCAGCGGGTTCAATTCCATTCATTTCAGTAATGCCATGGGAGTCACTCTGGGCTGTAGCCATTGCCTTCAGTCTGCTACTCCTGCCCAAAGCCCACAGTGAGTGCCAGGGCTTTGCCGTGCTGCCTAATTTGCAGGAGAGCTCAGAAATTACCCGGTCACTCCTTTGGGCTGCACGGTGCCATGCATCTCCTGCTAGACTGCACCTTTCTCTCAGTTGTTCTCAGATGGAAGGATGGACATGCTCATCTCTGCTCTGGGATAAGTTTTTTTCAGCAGGAGCCCCCAGTGGCTCAGAAACCACTTTTGGGGGAGATTGTACAGGGGATGTTGTGGGCTCTCTCTGCCTCATGGGCTGTCCACGCTTCTTTATGCCTTTCTGCATTAAATGAGTTTATAATCTGAAGCAGACCTATGGTGTAATTTTCAGAGGTTCGGGTGGAGCAGCCACTAATCAAAAAGAGCTGCAGTTTTCCAAGGGAGCTTCAAAGCTCTCTGCAAGCAGGAGAGCCTGTGAAGGGTACACATGTTGCTGGCTAGGCAACCCCTGATGGTTAAAGTTTTACTTAAGCCCATGTGTTTTTCCACTGGGTATTTTTATCCTCTGAAGTCTACCGTACTTGGCTATGTACTGTAAACACACCCCTGTTGTTCTCTCACATGTGTTTACTTTGCAGCTGGGGGAGCACAGCTCACCATGCTGGTTGTTGGTAGCTGGCAGAAAGTGAAAATGAAGCACCAAAGCACCAAATCACCCCAGAAGCCCCAGTGTATCGCACTTATCTCCTCCTGTGTCCTCAGCACTTTGTAAGCCTGCTCTCTGCCTCTCTCCCAGGGCACAGGGCAGATGCACCTGAGACCCATGCCGTCCTCAACATCCCTTTTGCAGTCTGGCTCCCATTCTGCTCTGTTGCCTCAGCAGCAATGGGTTCTCACCTGCCAAGAAAAAGAAATTTTCCAAATAAACCTCTCATAGAATGAGTGAGAAGTGGATTTATTATCTTATATCTGAATGCTGGGTAAAGGCGGGAAGAGAAACATCTCTGTGCTGAGATCATGCAAAGAGTCCGTGATGGAGTCAGGAGCTGAAGGACCTCACATGGCCTTCCAGCAGCTTTCAGTGTTTTGAGGGGGGTGCTAGCTGCCAACAGAATGATTCCACAGGGCTGTGTATCCTGAAGAAATATATTGAAAGTGATGACACCAAGGTCAAGTAATTATGTTAGCAGTAAAATTTATTATTCTCTTTACCATGGCTCTGTCCTTTGGGGGCTCTTTAATATTTACCAATACGTCCAAGTTCCTTCCAGAACCTCTACCCTGAGAAAGGTGAGCATTTTTTTTATTATTATTCCTTCCTTAACTAGATGCCAATTTTTACAAAGCAGATAGAAATTCAAGGTCTCTTGAAATTCCCTTTTCTCTGCTCCTGGGCTCAGAAGCTGGGAGGGTTTGGAGCTACTAGGCACCAAGAGTTGCATGAACATTGTTCTGTCAAGATACCAAGCTAAAAACTATTTTCGTGGAGCTCTGAAAATAAGCAAGCAAATCGGAAGCAATGGAAGATGCTGGTTGGGAAAGGTCAAGTTCAGCACAAAGTGCTGCTGTTACAGCCACACTTCACCCTGTGAAGAGGCTTTGTGCTTTGGGCAAAGCTTTGGTCTGCCTAAATAACTGTCTTTCTCCTCCCCAACATTGTGGGGAGTTTTTGACTGAAAAACAGTGTGTTCCACCTATGGGTTCTTCTCTCCTTCTGTAATATGAGTTATAATTTTTTTAATTTCTGAAAAGAATTATTTATGCCATCAACTTTCCACTATTTATTGGCTGCCTTACTTTGGAAGACAGCTAGAATAGAAAAGTTTAAAATAAAGGCATGAAAAAATATCTATGTAATTTTGAATACTTAACTGTATTATATTATACATATTAGGCTGAATACATAAAGGATTATATAAAGCCCCAGTAGAAAGGACCCAGATCCCAGATTGAAGTCTTTTGAAACAGTTGCCACATATTTATTACTCATAAGGATAATGGTTTTTTCTAAATGGTTTAAAAAAAGAATCATGGTCAAATGGAAGAAAATCACTCCTTCAAATAAAAAACTATGCCCACACATTTAGGAGATGTGGTCCTTGTCATGTCTGTGACAATACTAAAGAAGCAAAACAAAATTTGCCTGGCCATTTGCTGCTTGAAACCTTCTCCGTACGCCTGGGGTAAAATACAAGCAGGCTTCACCAATAAAGGTAGGAAAGTCCTTTAGGTTTCTGCTTCCTGTCTTTGGATAGGTAGACCAAGGGATTGCTTGGCTCTCATGGGTGTGCTAATAGGCAGCATTACCTGTGTGAAGAAAGCCTCACTGTGGAGAATGTGATGGGGTCTTTCCCCACTCCCAGCATCCTGATCCCACCCAGAGCAGATCCTGGAGGTCTTGAGCTCAGGGCACAAACCACAGTCTCCCCAGGAGAGGTGACTCACTGTGAGACACTGCACGCTGAGGGGAAAAGCTAACAAATGCCACTCTGGGAAAGGCAGGCGGATGTGCGGTGGGTGGCAGACACCAAGCAGCCCAAATCCCTGTGGGGGCAAGAGACGGGGACTGAGGTGGCTGCAGGGATTCCAACACCGCAAGGACATTCGAATCATGCTGAGGGCAAAGACACCCACTCACTGCCATAACCAGGGGCTCTGCAGAGATGGGTAAAATGTCTCCCTGGGATCAGGACTTGCTTTCACAAAATGCTAAAGACCAGACAGGAAATTTGCATTATTGTCCTAGGAATGTACTTCATGGCTGCTGCTGCAGCTGAGAACATTCTTGAGCAGTGGGTGTATTGCAGCCAAGATGATCTTCTAGCTCCAGGTTTTACTCTGCTTCCAGCCTCTGTGCAATGGGTCAAAAATGGTGAACCAGCCTCAAGTCATGTCTGTTTGGTGTGTTCCCTTGCTCCTAGACCCTGCCTAGCATGGCGCTGGGAGAGTGCCCCCCAGGATAGCTGGACTGAGTTAATTTTTGGTGTCAGGGAGGTCTGTCTGACTCAATTAAGCACCAGCCCCCAACAGATGCTGTAGAAACAGGGGAGCTTACAACTGTAGAGAAGAACTGAGTAACAGGAAAGCCAAAATATAGAAGTTTCTGTAGATCCTTCTCCCTGCTTTTGCTGATTTTCTGTTGTAAAAACTTAGCAAGAGGATGTTTAAAATGCCTGTCATGCACTTACTCATTCAGTTTGTGATGCCTGGTGTTTGAGCGGAACAATGGGATCCAGCTCACACTGTTGCAGTGTGTGTACACAGCTCAGGGGAAGGGCAATTGCACTTCTGCTCATGAAAGATCCTGTCATGGCACTTGGACCAAGGTGAGATGACAGGGTCCCACAAAGATGAGTGACTCTTCCACTTCAACCCTTGCTCTGTACAAGAAATGTACATTGTACATCTTGTACAAAACTACAAGAAATTATTTGCTTGCTGAGAAATCAGGAACTGAAGATCGAGGCAACCAGCTGATTACACCTGGTATTGCAAAATGGGAAATAGCAAACTGCTGCTGTGTTTTAGGGAGTATGTCCTGGCCTTTTCAGCATGGGACCACCCATTTTTAGGTGAGGGTGGGATGCTGTGGACCAGGTTGTAAAATGTGCCTTTGCCTTTCCCTGGGTGTATGTACAGAGGAGTTCATCTATGAGCACCATGAGATCTGGTCATGCAGCTGATAATACATATAGACAAAAAAGAAGATGCAAATTTCTGCAGCAGAAATGCTGGGATCAACACACAGCTGAAAAACTGAGAGAAGCAGCATGCCCATGCCATCCATGGATTGAAAGTTATAAGCAGAATGAGGCGCTGCATAAAATCTGCCATTCACCTCATGAGCTGCCAAGACTGGTATTAAAAAAAAGCATAGGCTTGAACATGTTACGGGGCTCGGGATCAGATTTTCTAGGTTCCCGTGGAAAATCAAACCAGCATTAGTTTGATTTTCCAGCCCATCTAAGGTTTGGTTAAAGAAGCATTTTCCACAGCTCTATTCTCTGGCCAGGAGCAGCAGCAGATGTGCAAAGCTGCAAAGCTGCAAAGCAGTTTCCAAGGTATCTCCCGAACACAGCATCCTGCTGGCAGCCCTTAACACAGATATCACTTCATTTCCCTCTTGTTGCTGAACTCTAGAAGGAGTTGCATTTCCCTCAAGGCATCTTTCTAGGACTGCGGT
Source organism: Picathartes gymnocephalus (assembly GCA_013390045.1). Lineage (NCBI taxonomy): Eukaryota > Metazoa > Chordata > Aves > Passeriformes > Picathartidae > Picathartes > Picathartes gymnocephalus. Next base: position 112,837 of record WEKY01036108.1, read on the forward strand.
GAAAAGCTTGAGTAAAGAAACAGGCAGTGCATAACCCCCCGTATTTTACTTTTTGGTGGTACATCAGGACTAACCTCAGCTGCTCAGAAATAAATGGTGGTCCCCTGTAGTGGAAAGGGCAGGGTAGGGAGAGGAGTGCTGAGAGAAAGGGATGATCTAAGGGAATAGAAAAAGATATTAAGACCTTCTTCCCTCATTTTGCTTTGACACCTTTATTTTTCTTCTAATGGGCCACATCTCTTGCCCGGTTTCAAGTGCTCCAAAGTCTGGCACATCATCTCCATGCTGATTTCATTTCACTGGGGCATTTTACAGGTTCAGTTTTACTTCACTTATAGGGTGAGTCAATCCCTTTTAGCAACATCTTTTATTTACAATCACCCTGTCAAAGAGACAATATAAAACTGTTTCAATGACTGTAGAGAACTTTCCTTCCTGAGAGCTCTGAGCCTGGAAACTTGGTGGAGGCTGCACTGATGAAAGTTGTTTTCTCCAGCCCTGAGCCCTGGGGTCACCTACTGTTTCTTGTGGCTTTGGGAGAGGAAATACCACCTCATCCTTCTGCCCCCAAAGGTTGGTATCCTTGAAAGTCTTTTAGAATGAATTAGTAGGATTGGTTCATTTATGCACACAATGTCTCAGCAGAGACATTAGTCTGACACTTGGGAAAATCAAGAATGGAAATATTTTCTTCTGTGTGTCAGCCAGAAAGAGCTCAGAGAGGATGGGAAGAGCCCTTGTCAGCACATTGGTGATTTCTTGCATGGTGGGGTGTCATATGCATGGACCAGGAAGCCCCGGAACTGACTGAGGGAAGTATGAGAGGGGTTCTACAGTCTCCTTTAACCTGAAGTGTGAGGGGACACTGGAAACTCAAAAATACCTTCTTCCTTTAAAGTCACACCAGGACCTGCTGTAGTAGTAATGGCTCTGTTCACTGTTCATGTGCTGGTCCCTGTTGGTATCCAAGACAGTTTCCCATAAGGGGAACAAACCTTGCTCTTAAACCCTTGAGAGTGAACTATGTAGCCAGACTCTCCCTGGACCATGGACTTGGATGTGGTCTTAACACAGCCTCAGAACTCACCTCAGTCAGTGCCAGAGGATGTCACTTTTGGCTCAGGCCTACAGGAGTATTTCTGAAGCCAGAGTTACTCTGCCAGATTTCTTTTTTCTTTGTCATTTTAATCAAAGACAAGAAAGTTTTGAGGAAAGGTTTCATTCTTTTCCATTCCTTGGGAGTTTTGTATCTAGTCATAATGCCAAGTCAGCCACCTTGTTTGCACAGCCTGACCAGAATCACTGAGAAGCTAAATACATTCAAGAAGAGGACCGTGAGAATGTTCTGTTCAGAGGATCCTTTCTGCAAGAAATGTGAGTGAGCCTCCTAGGCAGACCTGCAGTTCTGCTGGGTCATCATCCCCAGTGCAGACCAATACAGATGTTTTACAGGAAGGAATTATTTTCTTCAGCAAACCCATTAAGAAGACTTTGGCTTGAGCTCAGAAGGTTTTATATCCTTTCTGTTCCTCTTAGATGCCTATGTTCTTTGCTTAACAGATATACTGGTGAATCCTAGGGAGAGATAAACAGAAGAGATAAAGACTCTGAAGCTCAGAGCTTGTTTGCCTGGTGTCTGTTTGAATGACATACAACAAAGCTTTATTAGCACAAAGCAGCAAGGTCTGCATGTGGCCAGAAATCTCTCCTGCCTGTTGTCTCTGCATAGCCCAGGCACTCACTCCTTATCCCTGGTTTATACAGCTGGCCTGAGGACCACCCCAGGTAACAAAGAAAACATCAGCTCTTGAAAGATCTCCTGGGAATAGAAAGATGTCGTATTATTTACCCGTCTGGATTTATGCATGTGTGTGTGTGTTTAACAAGGAGCCCAGTGCCTGCTGGACTCCCGAGGCTGGAATTTATACAGGCCAGCGTTTGGCTGCTCCAGTTTATCTTGAATGCAAGAATAATAAACTCAGCTGACAGGATGATGTATGCAAAGCATCTTCTCCTCCCACGGCGTGTGGTAGAGGTGTCTGGTTTGCAGGGAGTCCTATTATTAAGTGATTAGCCTTGCGACATTATCAATATCAGATTGCTTAGGGGCTTTGTGGGATCAGCAATACAGTAGGACTTGGTGTCCATCTGTCACGGTGGCAGTCAGATACAGGGGGTGGTGTGACAGTATTACCTGTGTAGGTGAAATAGAAGTGTGGGTTTGTCACATGAAGAGTCCCAGAGATATTTGCAAAATAAAACAAAGTTGCGTCTTCCTTATCACAGTTCCGTTATGAGATAACTTCTGCTACATTGTTTTAATGGCACGCTTTGTCTTGTCTTTCCTTGTCCTGCTACTGGCTCTCATTCAGCAAGAGCAAAAACAAAAACATTCCAAGCACTATTGAATATAGTATTTTCTTGACTTTTCAAGCAAGGATGATTTATTCACCCCTAATTAGGTTTCAGCATCCGGGCAGCTTCAATCTCCTCTTTGTGCTTCTGCCAGTTCAGATGGTAATTCTGAGATCCTAGGAAGCCTGGATCCTTGGATACTTTTTCATCGCCAAAGGAAGATCCTGAAAAGACCATAAAAAACCAACAGCTTGCTGTACTGAGTGTGTTTTACCCTGAATAAACATTAAGGCCCACATGGCCAAAGGCAGATCGAGTACTTCAGGGGATTCGATTGTAACAGTTTAAACTGTGTTCTGCTCACATCATAAATAATGCTCATCCATTGTATAATGCAAAAAGTCCTTCATGGCCACACCTCACTGTGCATGTTTCCTCTTGTCCATACTTTCATCTTACCCTAGCTGTGACACCAAAACCCTCTAGGTAAGGGCCTGCTGTTGCAGTTCATTATATAAATTTACAGTGTTGTATACTCGAGTGATTACAGTGGATTGTATATCGGTGGGAATTATTAGTCCCTGAAGTGCAACTGCTCCCACAATACATCATGACTCTCAGAAGAGGGAACATTAGGCCAAGTACAATCAGGCCAGACTGGCACTTATAAGAAAATTTGGGTCTAATCCATCATGTCCACATGGAGCGGGCTGGAGTCTAGATTCTAAAGCCTTTCTAATTCCCTTACCTCCCAGTAAGTCTTTGGTGTTCCTGTGGGACAGACTAAGATTTGATCATGTGTTCCTGGGAGGTAGAGCTTTTAATCCTGTGATTTGGACATGTAAACAGACACTTCCCTGATCCCACCCATCTCAAAAGTGAAGAAAGAAATGATTGCAAAGAATCCAGGCCACTCCTGACCAAAATGTTCTCATTCTGACTGTCTGTACTAAAGGCCAAGTCTCTCTAAGCATTGTTTCCAAGCTTGGAGCAGCTTGCAGAAATTCATAAAGCAGTTGTGGAAGGAGGGAGTAAGATCACAGACCTAAACTGCTCTGGGAGAGAAAGGCTTGAAGACTTGAACACTGACCCCCACTTCACGAGGGTACTTTCACCCAAACAGTGACACTGGCTTGCTTCTTACTGGTGTCTGACACCTCTCTTAAGTGCGCACCCTGGCTTGCTCCTTTATGTGGATCCCTTGATGTCCCTCTTAATGTCAGGGCATTGGTTTGGCTTGTCCAGGACTTCACAATCCATACATACTGTTTGGGTGTGGAAACTTTCCTGCAGTGATAAGAAGACACTGCTATCTAACATAGAATATCGCATTGCCTAGAAAACCGGAAGGTCACTTCAGGTATCTGAAATCCCTTGCTCTCTGTGTTGCTTTGCACTTCTCATATATGTGGGAGATCCTTCAGTACCACCTTTTCTCTACCTAGGAGGACATATTTTTTGGGAAACAGGACCTGGTCCTCTGAGGTCAGTGGGAAGTCATCCATCGGTTCTAATCAGCTCTGAAGTGGGTCCTGGAGGGGCATCATGCAACTCAGTGATGATACCCAGATCCTTCATTTGCATTTTGTCTTGTCCTCTGTTTCCTGTTATCTGTTTTCCCTCGTGGAGACAGATTTATCCCAGCAATTTAGAAAACATCTTCTGCTTCTTTTTTTCCCTTTTTTTTTTTGTGAAATCCCTTGTACTATTTCTTCATCCCCTGACTTCCTCTGCACAAAACCACCTTTGCTTTTCCTTCAGCATGTTTGCCCCTAAGCCACCCAAGTTTCAAACCATCGTTTTCAAATAACCAGTTTTATAAGCAAGTCACGGTGTTGTTTTTTCCACAGTAAACTCCAAAGAGCAGAAGTTAGCTGGTGGGGCAGGATCAGCAGCACTTCTCTGTTGGTTTGGGTTTGTGCCATCATGTATCATACTTGGCCCTGAGTGTGGCATCACCGTCCCCACATCGCCCACTCCACATCTCACAGAGATGGAAAATGGAGCAGAAGTTTTATCTGAGCTTTCAAATATTTTGCATTGTGGGCGGCTTGGAGCACATCGCATCCTAATGGACTGTTAGGCCAATCTGGGCTTGCTAACTGCCTTTGTAAGGATAAGAAATGAGCTGGGACAGAGAGGAGCAAAATGCTTTGGAATATATATTTCATTATCTTCTGCGGAAGAGCCAAAACGGATATCGCTGTCACTCAAATTTCCCTCCTGTTGTTTACTTTATCACCCCTGCCCCTCGAGGCCATGCTCACAGTGAGTGTGCAAGCGTGCCACTCTGCTGACCTCATGGAGATGTGGGAGCAGACACCCAGCGAGGCTGTGGGCCTCCCCTTTCCATGGGGCACACATCCCAGGGAGCGGATGGGGATTTGGGCTGACACTTTTCACTTCATCCAGTGAAGTGGAGACCATGCATGGCCTCTGTGGGCAGCAGAAATGAAGCTTTGCTCCTTGTACCTATAGGAATAATCTATGTCAATAGAGCACAAGGAAGGGTGGCTGGGATATAAATGCAGACATTTTGCTCTGTAACCACCAGGTTATGCCCACCAAGTGAAAATTTCACTGTTGTCAGCTGAAGGTACCCCATACTATTAGGAGCCCAAATCCCACAGCACATGGTCACAGAAGGGAGCAGCCAGTGGCATCAAAACATGGACAAAAATGTCATGTGTGTGTGTGTGTGTGTGTGTAGCAAAAAGACAGGATGAGAAACCTATAGGAGGAGATCTGTGAAGCTGGAATGATAGCCATATTACCCAGGGTCTAGGTGAGCAACTTCAGGGAGAAGGATGAGAAAGGGAATACAGCCTTACTCCCTAGCATTGCAGTCACAGACCGTGATTTTACTTTGCAAAGGGCCATGAGGTGCCTGTTGATAACTTTGCAGCCTTCTGAACTTTTGTCCCCTTTTTCCACCATGACTTTTTCAGCATTTTGATCACCAGGTAGTCTGGGGAAATGGGACCACGAACAACCCAAAGTATATCACCTTCTGAAAGGAGGACGCCTGTCTTGTCTGCTTAGTCAAACGGAGCAGGTGGGTGTAGAACAATGTTCATGGTGCCAGGTTTCAGCCTGGCCAGTCATGAGATGTGTGACTGCAGCACAACCACATCCTCATTTGACAGCATTCCCCATTCCAATTGTTCTGAGTGCTAAGAAGAAAAGAATTCTTGTAGCTTCCTGTTTCTCTTACATTTGGAAATACTTTCCCTTCTTGGAGCTGATTTAGCATGCTGGACTACTCCTGCACAGACCAGCATAGTGTGGAGAGAAGCAGGCAAACACAAAGGAACGGAAAGAGGTTTTCTCCTCTCCTAGTTGGATTCTAATTCTCACTTGCCCTAAGTAGCACTAAGTTTGGAGATCTCCGCTGGAAACCCCATAGAAGAGATGCAAGAATGCTTTACCCAGGCTGATCCACGTTCAAATAATTTACTGAGTATTAAAATACATTTTGGAAAATGCTGTTCTGAGCCTCTTGAAGTGTTCAATAGCTCCAAAATGTATTTGCAGTGTTCTGGAGTCATGGAAACAACATTCTTTCCTTAAGTTTCTGGGTGTGCTGGATATTGTGGGTCAATGCTGTGCAGAGAGCAAGCACAGGTGCTGCTGGATGCCCCATTGATCTCCATGGAGCAGCAGTCACCACCAGCTGCACAGTCAGGAAGGTGAAGAACAAGCAGATGATGGACTCCAAAAATTTCTGCTAGTCTGCTGCTGCTTTACAGGTGTCTAGCAGAAACTCAGGTCAGAATCCACCTCTTGGTGCCGGCCCATCTTGTTCTTCCAAGGAAACCTCTTTTAAATAGGTGTTTTCCCTTCTCCATCATTAGAGAGACATCTGAAGTGTTACACTTACCTTGCTGGAAGACTTGAAATTCAGTAACTTGCACTTAACTGTTCTTGCCATCTTTCAGAGAGGGGGTTGTCTGGGGACAACCTGGTGCTGAAGATCCTGAGCTGTGCTTTGGATTCTGTTTTGTTCTGTTCTTGCCACCTCTGCCTTCTTCGTAATAATTGTTTAATGCACAGCATATTCCCAGTGGTGAATCAAAAATGGAGACCAGGGCCTTCCTCCCTCCTGTCTAACAAGCAGACTATCCTAAAGCTTGGCAGCTAGGCTTCCCTCCAGACACTGGAAGACATGGGGTTAAACCTTCCCATGAAAGGCAGAGAACAGTATGCAGCTGTCTCCCTTGCGCACTCGTCACTGTTATAAACCTCAATTACACTATGGGCAGTCTCCCCTCCCAGTTGTTCTTTTGAATGGACTGTTCGGGACATTTATCCTTTGAGCAGAAGTGAATGGCAAGTTCTGGGTCCATCTCCTAGGCTGGGCCATTTGTAGTCCATCCTCAGGAGATGGGCAAATGCATAATCAAGGCAAAAGCTTGCTGACCCACTGTCCTACTGTCCTTACCTCTGAAACCAGGCACACAGGACAGTGCCAATTCTGCCCTTTGCTGCAACTTGCTCTGAGTCAATCAGTGGCTGTATGGCTCCTCAGTGACCTTCTGAAGATGGTCACTCTCCCACTGTGTATGTAACCTTCCAGAAGTCCATCTCTCCTGAAAGCAGGGAAAATGAGTCAGCTGAGGATCTCAAGGAGAATCCACCCATCTCCTGTCTAAAATCAACACCTCTCCTTATCCTCTGCATCTTTTGTGCATGACTCTACACTCTTGCTGGGCATAAAAGCCTTCCAGTATGCACTGGCTGGGGTGAGCTCATTCCCCACTTCCCTTCCCTGGGTGGCCTTTTGCTTCTAGCTGCTTGCAGTACCGGAGCTGACAGAATGCCTCCAGCACACTCTCTTCTTACAAGCCTGCAGCTCCCTTGCTTGGAGGCAAGCAAGGGAAATCACACAGTCACAGTGTGAACGTTTGAAAAACATTTATAGAAAAGGGAGGGAAAAGCAAGTCAATATTAATAAATTACAGAAAGATAGAACATCTGCACTAAATTATTGCAAATTCAAGCGAGAGTGGAAAGCTAAATAAACAAAGAGAAAATCATGTTAAGTTGGAAGATGAGTAATAGAAAAATTCTCCTTCAAAGTGCCACCAGTTAGCCTTTTTGTACAGCACTATATACAAACAAAACTAATGGAGATATAACAGGGGTCAGAAAGCTTGAAGCAGCTGTCTAACAGCTGTCTGCCCTGTTTATTTTGCTCCCTTCTGACTCTACATTATTTTATGGCTTGGATAAGTGCACTGCAAAGAGAGAGACCCTGAAGTTTGAGTTGTCTTGCTCTATCAACATGGCCAGAGGATGGACTAGATGAAGGCAGAGGTCCTGTACAGGCAAGGATAATGAGGTAGGTACCTGCACACAGCAAGGGTTTAGGAATGGCCTTGGAGAAACCAAGTGGCAGTCAGGAAATTTGAATGGCCAAGGAGCTCAGCATCTCCTGGCCTATGAAACAACACCATTTTCTTTTGTTCTTCTAGTTCTGTTGCCATACCTACTCCCAGTTGGATGTGATGGGGCAGTGAGGTGGAAGTAGATGACTTTCAAGGGTCCTTTTCAGGAATGGGACTTGATGCCTCATATATTGCCTTTGTTCAGGGATGTGACTGAACAAGAAGTTCGAATTAACATACACACCACTGGGAGAGAGGCTCAAAATGTGATAGACTGTTTTTCTCTGTCCTAAAGCAAGATCCAATACTATAGCATAAAGGTACTTTCTTATTGGTCCTAAAGACATTCTGAGACGGCTACTTCATATCTTCCTCAAGCAACCTATACCTGCTACTGGAAAATTTTCTTGAACACATAAATTGCTTTTCTTGTAGTAATGTAGACCTAAGGATCTGATATGTCTGTGCAATTAAAACAGTAGATCCCTTTTATTTTCAACCACCATCCGCTTCTTGAAAATAAGGTATCATGTATCCTTCAGTTTTCCTTAAACAACCTTGATTCTTTTAGTCTTTTTTCATAGACAGCATTTTCTACATTTCGAGCAGCTCTTGCTCTTCATTTTTGTGGAAGTACTTCCTTAAGTTCAAGGAATAAAATTTCAGCGAAGGCCTTCCCACTACTAAGTAGAGTGCTGTATCACTTTTCATGATGTGAAGGCTTGAATTTCTGTTTGCACGCTCCCATGGGATAAGTTGCCTTTTCCACTGCAGCCTGTCATTGCTGTTTCAGGTTCAGCTAACCCACAAATCCTTTTTTCCAAGAGACTCCTTTCTAATCAAAATATCCTTCTGCATTTTTAGCATCATAAAATTTACTATGTGTACAGTCTCCAGAGTCTATCTGATCTTAATCCATTGATCTTGCTCTGTCATCCCACCTGCCTTTTTCAGACTATTTCTTCAACATGTTAAAATCATCTGGAGTCAGATGTTTTGTTGAGATGCATGGTAACACAACAGCTTTTTCTCTGTGTATAAAGTCTTGTTTTCCTAAATACTCCCAAGGCTGTGCTTTTCCCACTTAGCTTTATATCTTATCTATTTTTTGTTGGATTGGCTGTGCTAATTGCATCCTCACATTTGGCCATTTTAGATGCAATTTAAAAAGACATGAAACACTTTGATCTTCTCATTGTAATCTGCCCATTATCTGCCCTCTTCATAGAGTAATGAGTTAACATTTTCCTCCATCTTCTTTTTAGGCAATGATTGAATTCTGCTACCTTTGTTGTTTCTTGCTAACTTAATTTCATGTTTCCAGACCTTGTTTTACAAGGCTGTGTTCATACTCATCCTTGGACATCTGGTTTTGTTTCTTCTTGTTGTGGTTCCTTATTGTCTGTGAGACCAATGAAGAGAAGCCAGTGTTTTTCATTTCTGCATTTTCATTTTTTTTCTGCGTTTGAGCTTCTGCCTTTAGCATTGTTTCTTTGGGGAACTACTAACTCTCTCTAAGCCCTCCGTTTCTTGGCTTCTTATTGAAGCTTATTGAAGTCTGTCTGTCTGTCTGAAACCCATTGGGTTGGGTTTCTTCTCTTCTCCTGGCTTGCCTCTTCAGGGACCATGAAATCTACCTTCCATGGTAACTCCCATCCACACTGCCTTCCACCTTCCCTTTCCTGCTCCTCCCTTGTGCTAAGACTCAGACCCAGAGGAGCTTTTCCTTTAATTCCTTTCTGGGTCTTCTGAATACAAACAAAAGTTGTGATAAGTCCGTGTCACAAACGTGCTGAAGATTTTTTAAGTGGCTGAATTTTGTTTGTTCAACAAATGTCTCTAGATGTAGTTAAAATCTTCCACTTCCCATCAGACCTGTGCTTCAGACATCTGTTAGTTACTCTCAAAGAGCCTCATACACCTAATCTTCATGAATGGATGCCCTTTAATAGACTCCAATAAACTCTGACAATGGTGTCCTATTTCCACCTTTGCATACTTTCACCAAGGCTAATTCCATCTGTCTTCTGGATTTCAGAACAAGCTTATACCTACAAGGCTCACAAAGTGACACCTCTTTTGTGTCTCTGCTGTCCATCCTTCTTGAACAAGCAGCATCCTTTCCTGTCAGCATTCCAGTCATATGAGTGATCCGACCATGTCTCTGTGGTTTCAGTGAAGCTGTAATCTTGATCCTATATTAAAACTCCCAGTTAGAATAAAGAGAATGTTTATTAAATGCTGTTTTCACCATGCTGCTATCATTACTATGCCAACATCTAAGACTGATGCATTATTCTCTTGTTTCTTCTGTGGCATTGTGACAAAAAGCACTTTCCTTCTTAATTTTAAGGTCTTCTTCTAGTTTGCTGTGGTGTCTGTGTGAGCACACACTGATCATGTGGTTTTGACTCCCTGTATATTGTCCTTTTCCTGAAACATCATGCCATAGGTAAAAAAAAGTGGTTTTTTGAGGCTCAAACATTCTTTTATTCTTTTTGTGGATACTTATTCTTAGGACACTATTCTGAGATTTTTCAACCCAGCATTTGCTCTCAAGAATCATGAGTAGTGACTCTTTCTCTAAATTAAAAGCAGTTGCCTTAAAATTACATTTGTCACAGTTCAAGGATGAGATTTCAATAATAGGGATGAGTTGAGGACATAAATACATCACTAGGAATAAGTGAAGAAGAGGGGGAAAGTGCCTATCTTACTAAGCGGAATCTGATCTATTTCCTATGGACTAGAAAGATACACAGCTCTTTCCATTCCTTAAGTTGGATGGCGATGTAGCATGCCATGCCAGCAGGAATGCTCACTTCATCTACATGCAGGAGTTTTTCCTCACCTTGGTGACCACATAGCCCAGACCCAAAGTTCTCAGCAATAACACAAATGGAGGGAATTGTCAGTCATGGGAATACTTCAACACATTCTGTGTTGCCCAGAAATGTAAGAGACCATCTGGAATTAGTGTTGAATATTTTTGCTAATGACCTCATGATGGAATATTGAGAATGTTTATTAAATTTGCAGATGACACCAGGCAGGGATTACTTGTGAGTCTGGTAGAGAACAGGATTAGAATTCAAAATCATCTTGCTGAACTGGAGGAATGGTCTGAAAAAAAAAAATTAAATAGAATGCAATTCAATAAGAACCCACACAATACATACACTTAGACAGGAATAACCATCAGCATAAGCCCATAACGACAATTTTTAGAAAGTTTGCACAAAAAAGACTGGGAAGAATTCTGGCATATCTGGCAGATCACAGAAGTTGTCAAATGAGCCAACTGTATGATACTTCTGTGAAAATGTCAAATAATATCCTGGGATATATAAATGGGAATAGATCTTATATGATACATTCTACTCAGCACTGGCAGGGCCGCAGGGGCAATATATGGTTCTGTTTTGGGCACTGCACTTATGAAAAGATACAAGGTGTTTGGAGGAAGGCAGGACAGGACCAACATAGTAGTGCAAAGGTCTGGAAAAATGGGAATTGTAGAAGAACTTTGCATGGAGGCTGTTTAGCTGTGGAAGAGGAATGAAATAAATTTTAGATAAATTAAGTTCCTACAGAGAAGAAGGAAATTGCCTGTACTCCCAGCCTGAGAACAGAAAGACATAAATGCAACAGGAAAAATGCAGAACAGGCATTACTAAGAAACTTTCCTGCTGGTCAGAAAAGTGGAAGGAATTTTCTTGAAAAGAGATCTCTACCCTGCAAAGTCTATTGACGTGGATCTTCAGCTAAGGAGAATTGTCAGTATAGCAAGATTGGGACAGCCTCCCCAAAAGTTCTGGCTAGCAGAATGCACAATTGTGGCCTATGAACCAGAGATAAACAATATTTTGAAAAAGGAAGCTTAAGGGAGTTATCCACTTCTATTCTGCCTTGAGTCTAAGCAACTTTGGGGCATGACACCTCTTTAAAAAAAATCAGGCATTGTTCCTACATGCTCAAAATGGGTATTCCCACTGCACCAGGGGCCTGCTTTTCTCTGTCACTTGGAGATGCTTGACAATGTCTTGCTCGACAGCTCCTGAATGCCTCAGGTGTGCCTGCGTGGAAGGCACCCACTGAGCTGCAGTTCCCTGGGGCAGACAGCTGCTTTCCCCTCTCTCCCTGAAATGCTGATGTCAGCAGGAATCAGGGCAGCAGTGAGACACAAGGCAGCATATCAGCACCTGCTTCCACCTGTGTGTAAGCACACAGGCCCCTCATTTCACCCTTCTCCCATCTTCCTGTCTCCAGGTGGACTGAACAAGCAGGGACTCAGCACAGGATGCAGAGGAACACGTTCCCTGGTGCTGAGGGACCAACTTTCCCTATACCTTACCCAGTGTGGAAGGCAGCAAGGAGGAGTAACTCTACTCTGCCGGAGAGGCACACCACTGGAAAGTCATGATCTTGGTAATCAAGAGGGCAAGAGGTAGCCTGATCACCTTTAATTGAGGAACACCTGAATTTAGGGCACTGATGATTCAGAGATGGTGCCATTCCAAATGGAGCTTAGGTTTGCCTTTATTTAAAGTTATCACCTCTGCATTGGTTCTCTTTGGCTTTCAGTGATGTTCCAAGTAAGTAATTCTAAATTCCTATGATTCATATTATCCCTGACTAATGGTACCCACAACGGAAAATTCTAGGAGTTCTATGATGAAAACCATATTTAGTGTTAGTAGTATCCATATATAGTAGGGACTGACAGTAATAAAGCGAACAAAAAGAAATATGCTGGAAAAGATCAGAAGTGGAACCTCTAGAATGAGAATTTTTCATATGACATTTAAAGGGCATGCTAGAAATATTTTGGTGGGAGATCAAATACTGCTATTCTCCACATTTTGGTTTGATGTCTAATCATTCTTGTTGGTCAGGTTCTAGCGAGAAAAACCACAAACACACACTAAACATCTTCTGTTCATCTTCAGGTTTTGTGCTTGAGGCTGCTCCTCCCACTTCAGTGCCAACCCCTCCCAGCTTCCACATCACCACGGGGTTATTAATCAATTGTGATATCCACATGACCTCCAGTTTCAGCTGTCTTTGGTCCCTCCACTCCACTAGCTGAACTATTTCTAATTGGCTAATCAGCTTATCCGGTTTGGCCCTTGATGCAAACCAGGTCTAGACATGATCTATTCCTGGGAGGCCCCTGGGTTCAAGGGGCCAATCTCACACCCTGTCCATCACTATTGTCAGCACGGTACCCTATCTCAAAGACATGCCAATGAACATTAGCAAGAGATTAAAATGACAGCCTTGGTTTTCTTACATGCCTTTTAATCATCGTAACATGCAGTCTAATGTTTCACTCTGTCTTCCTTTCCCTGCAAGAGCATGTTCTCAAGGAAGAAACCAGGAGGGACGAGAGTGGGTCAAAGACCACAGCAGGGTGAAAGCAGTGGAAAGGAATTGAAATGGAGGGTGGGGGAGGAGGAGACAAGAGACAAAACCCAAGTCAGAATCTGGCAGCCAGACACAGAGCAACAGGGCTGGAATATAAATTCCTTCGTATGGCTCCCGTAGGCTGAGATCTTACAGGTATGACTCACATCACACCAGCATGCCGCCAACATGTGCCAGTGCTGGTGTCTACCGCAGGAGGCTGCCTGACACCCACAGCCACACACCTGAAAGGTGGTTTTCACAAAGGCTGCACATCTAAACTAGCTCTGAGAAGAGCTGGGAGGCTTGGCTGTTCTGGAAACCAAGCTGCCTTTCTGAAGTGCCTGCATATGGATTTAGTAGCTGACTTTTAGACCTTTGAGTTTCTGAAAGTCTTCGCCTGGTCACTTAGCTGTGACTTTATGCAATTATTGACCATTTACCCAAATAACAATCAGAGGGCTGCATGCAATAGGATCATGTCTGAATTCCTTCTTGGTTTCTCTGGCAGTGAATAGTCGGGAGCTCTTAAACAAAGCCCCATTCTCTCTGCAAAGAAGTGTCAGTGTAAAAGGCGGATGCTCCTGTATGAATATCTGCTACATAGGCAGGCATAAAGAAGGTCTCCCTGTGCCCCAGCTGAAGAGCTGTGTGGCTGTGTTAACAGCATGCACAACTGAAGTTAATGACCTCACTTGTCCAAGACTTTCTTGTGCTCGGCCAGCTCTGAATGCAGACAGAGCAAGTTCACACCTGCCTGCAAAATACCATATGGACATCATCTGTAACAAACTTGCTCAGATGGTTCATTTCTAAGGGGTATTCAAACTTTTCCCGGATGTGTGTGTTTTTTCCTCTCTTAGTCATGCTTTTACTGAAAATTTTAGCTAGTGTAATACCGACTCCTTAGCTTTTCAGCTCCTTGGTCCAAAACTATTTGGCTGGTGGGATGTGTGAATTCCTTTAGCCAACCAGTGGAGCATGTAATTAGCTGTATATGCACGAATGAATTACGCATATGTTTTGCTATGTGGCTTCAGCTGGTAACTAAGCATGAGAAGTTTCCAGCTAGAAAGGGAAATCAGTGAGAAAGTTAGGAAAGTCTGTGAAGTGGGCAGTGCACAGGACATCTCTGGTTTTCCTTACTCCCTTTCTGCTACCTACCTGATTCTGCCTGCATCCTTAATTTTTAGGCTGTGCTTTCCATGGAGTAAAAGTTCTTCAGAGGATGCTGGGAGCATACTGCAGGATGCACTCTGTTTTCTGTGCCTCACATTCTGCTTTCACTCAGCATTGGGTCTGGATGACTTTTGCTGATCCAGTGAGGATTAAGCTTGGCCATCTGCAGAGGTTAGCATGAGTCCTGCTCACCCATCCCAGCCCGTATGAGCAGGAGATGGAAGCATGGCCTTGCAATCACACCTGTCCAGTTTATGAAGTTCCTGTCTCTTGGCTGAGATGAGGTGTCTGGCTTTGTGTGGATGTTGCTGAGGCCGTTGCAATATGAATTTTCTTGAACCACTTCACAGTCCAGCTAAATCGTACACTTTAGAAAGACCTTCCTGCGAAGGCAGCTGTCTTACTGGACAGTTGTGCTGCTTTGCTCCTTTTTGTCGCCTGTTCAGCAATTCTTTAAGGATGTAAGCCTTAAAAACAGGCCAGAGTTGAGAGAAGTTTCATAGTCATAAGCCTTCTCTCAGTCCTTTATTGCAGTACTCAGTTCACGTTGAGTTGGCCTTCCCTGAACAAGGGGAATGTAACCCTGCTGGTAGCACCATTATATTATTTATATAGCAAGTTACACTGCAGAGTTCAGACTTCTTTTTTACATTTCTGGGTGGAAAAAATGATTAGAATGTTTTGCATAAGCAAAATTTATCGCGTCCATTTCAATAGTCAATTTTTGTAATGTGCCCTGGCACATTAGAGCTATTATTTCTTGATATAAATAATAACCTAGTATACAGACTTCCCTCCTGCTGAAATCCATCCTACTTTTTAAAGAAATACCATGCCCAGATGGAGTAGGATGGATAGAAATTAATATTTTCAAAGAGACAATCTTTTAGCAAACTATCAGATCTCATTTAATTTTATGGTGAGAGAAAGCCAGAAGTGGATTCAATGTAAACACCGATGTGTTTCGCTAGTGTTTCATACTGAACTGTGGCATCCAAGGACCAACATGGGTCTTCCTGAAGCCAGCAGAAGTCTTTGCACCATTTCTCTGGTTCTCAGGCATCCAAATGACAGCTATCCAGCTAGGCAGCACGCTCGGCGCCTTTTCTTCTGACCTCCCTCTGAAATTACACACAAGGCCACACATTTGGCAGATGGGGAAAGGCTGAACAGCAGACAATTCAGCCTCTTACAGATGTGGTTAAATTATCTTAATGTATTTAAACAAAGTGCAATGTCAAAGTAGCATAAATACCATATTTCAGCAAAATGGCTGCTTCTCCAGGGTTCTGCTTGCCGATGCCAAATGAAATACTTCTCACTGTTTAGTCACAAAATTCTTCCTTGTCCACTGAATTTTCATATTGCTGGGCTGGGCCAAATAATCAGTTTCCTTTTAAAATAGAAAAACCATTAGTGCATTCCAATAGGCTTTTCGTGTTATGTTAGAAACCCTTGGGAATGCAGTGTGATTAGCTTTTTTTGGTCTTAATTATTGCTGATGGGAGCCTACCTGTGGGGAAACTCTGAAAGGCACAAAACAGCGAGCCATGCACACTAAAGAGCTAAAGGAGGAAGTTTGAAATGTGTGGCAGCCTTCTGGTGTATTAGTGGCAATTCCAGCCTTCTTAAACAGGATGCCCTTTGTGTTAAGAACCACACCTGCACCACTTCAGAGATTAATGGGCAATTTCTTGGCAGTACTTGTGGACATTTCAGTTGTCCATTAGGATGATATAAAACCAGAGGAGAATTTTTTTGATCAGCTTTAATTGAACAATTATCTCTTCCCCTTAAAGTAACTTAAGTTTCTTGGGAAACTCATCCTTGACTGCCTGGACAAAAAGTAAAGAAATGACAGAGGCCTCCTGAAGTATAAATCCTCCTCCATCCTCCTCCATCCTCCTCCATTAGTCAAGTCTCTTCTTTGAATGAGTTAACTTTAAAAAAAATTATATTGCTAAGTATTTTATCAAAGCAAACATTTAATCAAAGTGAAAGGAAGAGATACTAGTCCCCTTCTGGAATGGGATGGAGACTGCCAAGATGTGTTTTAATTTCTTAAGAAAACAAACTATGTCAAACACTGGGTTTTAAGCAAGCAGATGCTCATTTATCATCCATTTTGTCTGTGCATGCACTTGGGATCCTGCTGAACACAAGTTTTCTGAGATGGAAATGACCATATGGCCAATACCTAAAAAATTAATTCAACATGTCCTGCCTCTCGTGCACATCACATTCTTTTAATGGTGCTTTTGTTCTTTTTTTTTTTCAGTGTTGGACAATGGAAACAGAACAACTGCCTTTGTGAGAGCCTGGTTCATTGCAGAGACAATCTCACTGATGCTGTACGCTACCAGCAGAGTTTGGATACTTTGCAAAGGCTGTGATTTCATGGCCCCACTTCTTTCAGAGGTTATCTCACAGAGAAACCAAACAAAAAGCCAGCTTGACTACAGTTTTAGGTGTTGTGAGTAGGCCCACAAGTAGTGTCCTGCAGCTGCCCCAGAGCTGTGCTGGAGTGCTCTAAAGCTGAGCACTGGGTGTGGTGTGCCAGAGATGTCCAGGGATGAGAGCAGTTCCTGCACTCACCAGAAGTTGTGTGCACCCCTCATACATCACAAAACAGATAAAGTTTGCCGACTAAGGAAGATGTGAGCAAAAAAAATAGAGTAGCTTATAAACTCAAACTCCTTATTTGCAGGTACAGTTACCATAGTCACTGAAGATTTACATGGTAAAGGGCACTTTGATTTCAGACAAGTTTTTTGTGAGCAAAATTAATGCAAGTGCAATTATGGCCATGGGTCCTGATGCAGTAAAAAGACATCCAGTGGAACACAATTGATGACCATGTATGTCATTGGAAACTGTAGTTTTCACCTTCCTCGTAAAGACTGAAGTGACATCCAGGAACCTGAAACGTAGCTCAGTGACATCATTTATAGATACCCACTTTATCTTAGCCAGAGCAGGATGTTTCCCTGGTCAGCAGAGTGTAAGTTTGTCTGTCTGTTGGTAGCATCCCTGTCCTGCCCCCTCTGCTCTTTTCTTCCCCTGCCTCCCCTCTGCCAGTGATCACTACTCACCCACTCGTTTGCAGAGAACAGCCCTAAAGATCCACAAGCAAGAAGAGGCACTGGCAGGCATTAGGGATGAGTATTATCAGCAGGGTGTGCTGTGACTGCTCACGCTACTGACATCTTTGACACCTTGTAAACGCAAACTTGAAACTGTCACATCACAGAAAAATCATTTGCTGACCTGTGTTGATGCAAACAGCAACAGCAGTACCTCAAGTCTGCACACACAGCTCACAGGTTTGATGCTCTGTATTATTGGATGCCACAACACCAGTCAACTATAAATACCATGCACCCTGCATGTGACACAGCTGCTTACCTGGGCTTGAGCTCCGGGTTAAGGGAGCAAGGATGACAGGAAAGAGAAAGGAAGAGTAACTGTGTTTCAGCTTTCCTCTTGCCTGCTTCCAGAGGATGTGAGCCTCACTTTCTTCAGATGTAAATATCTGAAGAAATACCTGCTGTCTGGAATGTTTCCAGGGAACTTCCTACCAGGGAAGTAACCAGACATTTGTCTTCCAAACAGCACTGAAAGCCCTGATTTTGGCTCCAATAAGCGCATTAGTCATAATACTGGGGAATATGGGAATAGACTATTTCAGTTGGAAGGGACCTTCAATGATCATCTCGTTCGACTGCCTGACTAATTCAGGGCTAAAGAAGTTAAACCATGTTAAAGGCATTGCTCAAATGCTTCTTAAATGACATTGACCACCTCTCTGAAAGTTTGTTCAGTATTTGACAATTCTCTCAGTAAAAAATCAGAGAATCACTAGGCTGGAAGAGACTTTTAAGATCACCAAGTCTGCCCTAATACCATGCCCTAATACCACCTCAACTAAACCATGGCACTGAGTGCCACATCCAGTCTTTTTAAAAACACATCCAGGGATGGTGACTCCACCACCTCCCCAGGCAGACGATTCCAGTACTTTATCACTCTTTCAGTAAAAAACTTTTTCCTAACATCCAACCTAAATTTCCCTTGGCGCAGCTTAAGACTGTGTCCTCTGGTTCTGTCAGTTGTTGTCTGGAAAAAGAGAACAACCCCCACCTGACTACAATACCTGATGTAGTTTTGGACCACTTCTGTATGTCCTGTCCCTGGACCTCAAGGAGAAGAGCTCTGTGTCTCCCTTTCCAAATTCCCTTTTCAGGGAGCTGTAAAGACCAATGACATCACCCCTCAGACCTCTTTTCTCCAAACTAGACAAATCCTCACAGCATATTCCTTACAGACTTTTTGCCAGCTTTGTTGCCCTTATCTGGATCCAAGGACCTTCACATCCTTCTTGACCTGTGGGGCCCAGAACTGCACACAGCGCCCAAGGTGAGAACAGCAGACAGCAGGATAATCACCTCTTTTGACCTGCTGGTTGTGCTGTGTTTAATGAATCCCAGGACGTGGTGCCCTCTTGGCTGCTTGGGCTCACTGCTGGCTCACACTGAGCCTGCTGCTGACCAGCACCCCAGATTGCTCTCTCAAGCCACTCCTCTCCCGATTTATACTTGTCCTCGGCACTACTCTGGCATTTCAACTTGTTAAATTTCATCACATTAATCATAGGCCATTACTTCAATCCATCTAGATCCCTCTGCAAGGCCTCTGGTCCCTCAAGAGAGTCAACAGCATCTTCCAGTTTGGCATCATCAGCAAACCTGCTAATGATGCACTCATCTCTTACATATTGGATGTGATAGTGTCCTCTGCAAATAAAGGCATACTCGTTATATTCTTTCTCTCTTTTTTTTTTCCTGTTTTTCAGTGTGAATTTTATATTCGTTTAACCATTGTCATTTTAGAAAACAATTCACTGAGGTGTGGCCACAAGTCACCTCTCAGTGAAAACCTTTTGAACTGCAATCTTCTCTAAGGAAATTGGTCATACGCATTGAATTACCTATAAATCACATTCATATGCCTGATTTTTTTTTTTCTGGTAATGTCACCTCACTGTCAGCACTCAGGAAGGTTAACTAACTGATAGGGATGGAAAGTGCAGCCCATCATTAGAAAGACAGACTCTGTGTGCTGATGATCAGTAAGAAATCTTTCCTCACATCTCCAGCTCTGTCTTTTCTTGCTTTCTGCAATAGTTACTCTGTTTGTCAACTGTCTACTCTACTCTTCAGAGAGGCTTTGATTTTTCAGTCAATGGGAACAGACTTTGGAAAAAGAGGCTGGAGCTGCCAAAATCGACAGCCAAACCTCACCAACACTTATAAGAGGAAACCTAGATTTACCCAAGGAAGAGCTCATTGACAGAAGAACCAAGATGGGTTTGTGGAGAAGTGTTTTAGTAAGATTAGCAACTACTGATAGTTTCAAAAGCCAGTAGCAAGTGCCTAGATAGATGGTAAATATTTATTTTAAATAATAATATTTTAAATACAGAGCTGGTCCATAGAAAAGTGTCCTAGCCAACACACCCATGAATCAGTGATTGATCTGAGAAGAGAATCCAGGTCTCCTACTGGCTCCTATCACCCTCTGTGCATGTCAGGCCATGCACTCCCCCTCGGCAGGTTGCCATTTCTCTCCCCAGAAAGAGGAGTCTCTTATCTGCACTGCTTTATATAAACAAGTCACCTGATTTCACTGCTAAGGGGACATCTGTAGGCTCAAGACCACATTACACCTCCAAACCTCTGACTGCCTGCATTGGTCATAGTCTGGTTCACACATAGGCTGATCCCACTGATCTGCAGGCCAGGGACACACAGGCACAAGGAGAGTGCTGACCAGGACTTGGATCCTGCCCCCATGGGCAATGTGGGTCCCCGCAGTCTGGGCCATGCCCTGCACAGAATGCTCTAGCCCAGCAGTGGGTTCCAGTAGCCCTGTAATAAGCAAAAGGCTGAGTTTCAACACAACTACACAGAGAAGATCCGGAAGAAGGACCTGGCTCATACTTTCATTTAAGGGAATTTGGCCGTCTTCTACATGTCTCAGAGTATTTCTTCAAGAAATTTTATTTTTTCCTTATCTCATGATTTGGTGTTTGTTTGTTTAAAGTTCCTGAAACACAGTCCAAGCAGGTTGAACCTTGTGACTTGTGGCTGACTGAACACTTCTTTGAGAACAAATGTGCCATGACCCACAAACTGAAAACAGTGGGCTTCTAGCTCAGGGGAGAGCTCCTTTTGCTCTCTCTGCAAGCCTAGTAGCTTCCATAATGGAGTCCATGTCTGCACACATCCAGAGGTCTCTCCTGGAGAGGCAAGCTGCTCTTTGATCTGACATCCCAGCTGCCTGCTAATCTCCAGTCTTCCACAGCTACCTCATCAACCCTGCAGCATGAACAGTCCCATGCCCTGTGCCTCAGTGAAAAGGCAAACATGAACCATGGGGAAGAAATTACTACTCTGTTTCAGTTGTCCTTTCTGGCAGCTGGTGGCATTCCCACCATGTCCCCTTGAAAGTCCTGATCATTCCTGTCAGACTGCCTTCGTGCTGATAATTCAGTACACCAGCAGCACCTGTTACCCCAGTCTCCTCCTCAGTGTTGGCTGCCTTGGGCTCATACAGCAGGAACTTCCTGCATCACATCCTGCCTCAGGAAAAGGAAAAGCACGACCGGAAGTCTCTCCTGGTCAGCGAGCACATTCAGCATATTGATGTCGAGACATATTTTATATATATATATATATATTTATTTATTTTTAATAAATTATATAAATGCATATATGCTCAATATAAGTGAATTATTATTATTATTATTATTCCTTAACTAACACCTCAATAAGCCTTTTTTTCAGAAGTCCTCTGACATTTGAAAAGTTGGCTTCTCAGCCCCATCTGTCCCATGTATGTTCCCTAAAATGGGGGAATGCAAATTCCCCTGACAGGAAGAGTTGATAGTCCTGGGAGTGGGTTATGCAGGGTTACCTTGCTCCCAGCTGATTCATTTTCTTGCCTAGAAAAAGGAGGTCTGGAAGAAAATATCTGGGGGTTTCTAGTTCCTGGACTGAAAGGGAACTTGATGGTGTCTCCCATTCTGTAGTTTGTTTGTTTGGGAAGTTCGTTTTTGCACAGACTACAGACCCTGATTAATGTGATGTTGTTGCTATGGTCATTGCTCTATCCTGCAATGTTTTCTGTTTCTGTCTCTGCTGACAAGGCCTTTAGCACCAATCTAAGGGCAACGAGTAATAACAGGGAGGAACAGAGTCATAATGACCGTCCTCTAAGCAAACAATTGATATGCTAATGACGTTGGTGGGAACGCAGCTCCTATCTACAAAGAGAGGGACTGGAGAATGAAAATAGGACAGGGCAAAGAACAGAAGGGATTAAAAAAAAAAAAAAAAAGAAGAAGACTCTTGTGGGATTTTTCCAAGGACCTAGAATAATCTTTGTGGAGGAAAGGGAAGGATCCAGTGTGATTTCGTACCAGGAGGAAGTCCGATTTATCAGCAGAGCTAGCAGAGGAATTGATTCAAATTTAATATTACCCCACCACAGAGAAGATATTGATGTACAGAAATCTGTGCAGAGCTTTTTATTTGAATTTTATCTTCTGTGCACTTCTGGTACTGAGTAAAGAGTTCAGTCATTCCTGAATCCCATCTCAACCCACATTTTCGAAACATCAGTGACATGCTCTAAACACTTAAAAAGAAGCACCAGATTTCCCAGGTATCTGTGGTCCTGAAGAATGGAGTGCTTTGGAAGTGGTGTCTGGAACACAAAACAGTTGTGTTTGAGTCTTCGTCTCTACAGGACAGCAAGCAAAGGCAGTGGCCTAGATGTGCTTTGAGACAGATCATGGAGAAAAGGGAGCTGCGGTCAACCGCAGTATGTCAGGGCCCTAGGAGCAGCTCTGTGAATGCCTAAAGAGGGGATCTGCTCTGGCCAAGTCATGGGCAGCTGCATTTCACACTATCATTCTTTTCTTATTTGCCCCCCAAAAATAATCTATGATTGAACCAGACATATTTTTTTGAAAATAATCCACTCTTGGTCAAAGACTTCAAACAACGAAAAATCTGGAAGTCTCATGAGAATCTACTCCAGTGCTAACACCCTCACTATTAGAGGCTTATTTCTGCTCTTGTTTTTTTGCACTTCAGTTTCCACATTTCAGAGTAAAGAACCTCTCTATCTAGATACTTTCTTGTGCAGACACTTTTTAACCCCAATCAAGTTGTCTCTTAGCTGTCTCTTTGATCAGCTAAATAGATAGAATTTCTTTAAATCTCTCTTTGTACATTGCAATTTTCTTACTATGAACCACTTTCATGCAGTCTAGGATCTGAGCAGAACAAAACTGAGGGAAAAACTTTGGCCAGACTGTGTTTTGAGAAAATATTTAGGAAATAGACTTTGTTATCTGATTACATTTGGTGTTAATAAAAACTTGATTATACAGCAATAAATTCTGCAGTTTGTATTGTTTTGAAATGACAAAAACTTGAGTCATCCATTGCATTTCTCTGTGAATTTCTTCCCTTTGAAACTATTAAAATAAGTATGCATCAATATAAATCAACAGTGATGCCCTGTCCTGGTTACAATCTATTAAGCTTTATTCACAACATCATGAGTTTTCTTTTTAGGCATTTTCAAAAGTATAAATCTCCCTTTCAGGGTGCTCAGTAGCAAAATTAGCATTTGCTTTTTGTCCCTGTGCTCCCAATTTTTTCATGGTTGTCAGTCCAAGTATTTGGCCTTCAGAGCTGTCTGAGGGGAAGCATAAATCAGGCATATAAAAATCCAGTATATAAAAATGTAGTTTCTCTTACATGCAAAACAAAAGTTCCTTTTTGTAGGTGTAAAAGTGGAAGTGAATCTCTATTTAAAAGTGTGGTCACTGCTTTTTCACTGCAGAAAATTTTGCAGCATTATGTTGCTAGAGTTAGAGAATTGTTATTGGTCAGCTAAAGGCCAGTAAATCGTAACATGCTACTGCGTCTCCCGTAGAAGAAATCATGATCTCATGATGGAAATGCTCAGTGGGCTATATCACTACTGCAACTTGTCCTCTAAGAGCTAGGGCAGAGGCTCGTAATGGATATGGTGCTGGCACAGTCACACATGAGAGTGCTCTGCTATCCACATGCCTCTGCACTGCTTCTCCTCCCACAGAAAGGTCAATGACAGAGAGGTGAGAGGATTTACGTACTTGGTGCCCTAGTAAGAAGTGCATTTAGGTGGGTTGGGCCCGGGCTGTAAACAGCCCCACTTATTTCAGCTAAATATTATTAAGGTCATAAAAAGTCTCAAGATTCATGCAGACTTCATGCCAGTTTGGCTGCGGCCCAGGTGCATCTGCTGTGAAAGCCCCCTGAGAATGGTTGGGGAGCTTCGGGCTATGCTGAGTCAGAGCCTGAAAAGGGTTGCTTTGGGAGGTTTTGTGTCCAGTTTTGGCCTTCCAGCTTTCTATGGGATGAAACCACTGCAAAAACAAAATGCAACAGGGCAGTTTTATGGCCTCCTGAGGCCCTCTGTGGCTGTGAGTGGCATCTCCAAGTCAGCAGCTGGGGCATCCTGGTATTTGGGTTCATCTGAAAGTGCAGGTGTATTGTTTTGGAAAACAAGGGAGACAGTGGCATTGCAAGGTGAGGTGAGGTTTTGCAGTGCTGCTGACTTCCATGCTCCAGTGTACAAGGTTTGCCCAGTAACCCTCAGTAATTATTTATTGTGCAGGCTTTCTTTTGAAGGCAGTAGCCTTCCCTTCTCAGGAACATAACAGCTTGTTCCTCTCCCTTTGTGAAATCACTGACTGCCACATTTAGCTAGTGGTGGGGCTCAGTGCTTGTCCTCCTTTTCCTCATCCAGGGGCAGGGCACAGGTATGAGGGGAGGCTCAACAGCGCAGCCCAAAGTCTGCATTTGCAGTGTGGGGATGGGGATGTCCCACTTGGACATCCATACTGGGATGGCAGCTGGGATGAAGTGGGAGGAATGAAAGATGCTGGAGCCAGGAGTGCCAGCGAGCTCCCGGCACCCATGGGCTTGTCAGCTCTGACATCCTGTAGCACAGGGAGAGATGGGAGGCCCTCCCAGGCCCAGGGAAGGGCTGTGCTCCAGTGACAGGAGAGTAATCAGGCTGTGGCAGCCTGGTGCTGCCTGATTGGTCTACAGTGACACAATGATATGCTTCCAGTTCCAGGGGACATCTTCCCAAAAGAGATTTTGTATGCTAATCCCTTCTGCCCTCATCAACCAGGCCTCAGGCTGCCGAGCTGCCAACTTCCCAGCAGGAGTAACCTCTGGTGCACTGATAAGAGAGGATAAAAGCCACCCTCGCCAGGCTTCCCTGACTGTGGTGGGCTCTCCCCAGAGCCCCCTGCAGCCAGCCCCTCACTGGAGGCTGTTCCCCTTTTTGGGAGGGTGATGCAGGCACCCCATGACTATGGTGAGCACAGAGCACCAGCCCACAGATGGGGTCACACCAGACCCTGGGGAGCAGGGAGATAGTTCTCCAGCCCACCACCCTTGTCTTGGTGAATCTGTCCCCTTTGCTGTGCAGCTCAGCTTGTGAAGCAAAACTGGGCACACCGATGATGGACAAGGCTCTTATCCAAGGGATTTCCACAGCCTGAAATACAGGCAGCTCACTGCTCCAAAGCTCAGTGAGCAGAAGAGCATCTGCTCTCCCCCATGGTGATCTCTGAAGTTACCTTTGCACTTCCCATGACCCCTGGGGCTGTCACAAATATATTCAACTACTCAGAGCACCTTCAGGGTTGCTCACCATGTCAGCAAAAGCCTCCTTTTGGCAGCTGGGAATGGCTGGAGTAGACCACAGATTGTGTCATGGGCATTTGTCCAACCTCTCTGTAAAGATGATTTTAAGAGCAAGTAATACACACCTTTCTTGTTGATATTCCTGCCCCTTGGGGAACTCAACAGTGACAAAAGACTCAGGCATATGAACTCCTCTGCTTTGCCGCAAAAGTTCTGAAATACAGTCAAGTTTTGGGCTCCTGTTTGATTGGTTTTGCTGTCATATCTTGAAAGATAACTCTTAAACTACATGACACCAATGAAGCAGCATCCCACTAAACAGGAAAAAAACGCTTGTTGCAGCACAATGTTCTATGACTAAGTGCATTAATAGGTTTGTCTCTCCTTCAGAAAGCTGTTTTAAGAAAATTAGGTTGGTTATGCAGACAAATCATGTCTCTTTAGTAGATCTATACTCTAATCAGGTGAGGTAAATACCCAGAGACTAGTTATGGGGGCTGTATAAATACCTCCATAGATAGAGGCATCAAGAGATGAAATGCAAAGATATTTATTATTTTATGAGGCTCATTCCTTTCTCTAGGGTCTAAAGAGACATGCTTCACTGAAAGTCAGTAAAGAGTCTTTGATGTAGAGAAAACTCTAATAGTTTTGACAGATTTGATATTTTAAAAAATAACTGTATATTAAAGCATTTTATATGGTGCTGGTGACCTTTAATGTCACATTACTGAGTCTCAAGTGGCCATACATGGCTGTGACAGAGCAAGGGCTGTACGTGACTCAGGGAGTCCCATAACATAGCAGCTCTCCAAAGGTATTAAGTGTTCGGCACAAAGTCAGGACACTGTAAATTCTACATAGTGTGTTTCATATCCAAATGCTTTTGTCTTTTAGCTTTTTGGTGATTGATTGATACCATTGCAGGTACCAAGAATATTTTCTGAGCCTATTGACTGTGGAGGATGCCGCTGCCTGTTTCAGTAGTCATAGATAAATTGGCATTCCATCCCTTTGGGCTTCTGAGACAGACAATGCTAATACATGGAGCTGATGAGAATTACATTTGCCAGGGCTGGCCCTGGGAATGGGCAGGCAGCCAAGGTTTCATGGCCTCGGTGATGTCCTCAGAGATGAAGGTGAGGGGGTAGCCCCAGTTGCTTATTTTAGGTGTCACATAGATAGTTGCTTTCAGAGAAAGGCAGAGAGACACAGCTGTTGATCAGGAATCTGTCCTGCTTGCACAGTAGTTTATGAAAGAGGAAAAAAAAAGGACCATGCTGAAAACAGTCCAGTGAGAGGATTGAACTGGCCCAGGAGCTGACTGGAGGGGACCTGAAGTTCAGATAGTCAGAAAAGCTCCCTCTGACTGTCCTTTCTGCAAGAAGTGAGAAGGAGGTGTCAAAACATCCAAGCCCCTCAACATTGCTTGCTGGTGAAATCATGTAGAAAGAGTTTGTTTCTTCTTCTCAGGCTTTTAATCAAGGTTTTATTCTCAGAGGGAATAGTACAGGGGTTTTTTTATATATTGGAGTGTTCTTCAATTATAATGTCTTGCTCTGAACCCTTTGGCCAGTTCAGGGTCATCAGATACCATTCAGTGTTAGGGATCTCTTTAGGAACAGGAGGTTCTTGCCTCTTAATCGAGGACATGTCAGAAAGCCAACAACTGGGAATGAGAGTGTGTTTGTTACAGGTTTATTTTAGTCATGATCTTCACCCTCCTTTCTATCCTCGGGTTAAAGAAAATGCTGGTTTGCGATCGTAGTATTTGTTTCAGTTGCTGATTGCTCTTAATGACTGCAAAGCCCCACCCTTTCTTTTAACGGGTCAGTGCCCAAAACATGCCCACTGTTAGTCAGAGCTGCCGAGTTTAAGCAGGTGCTTTTTCTAACCCACAGTAAATATGACTTTTTAAAGTCAAGTTGTCCTTCTCACAGCCTAGAAGCAGATCGCGCTTTTGCAATTATCCTCAATGGCTGTAAATTTAAGTTATACCTATCCTGAACAACTAGTATGTTGGGACATGGTCCCTGGCTAATGCTGAAACTGCTGCTTCTGATGAATGGTCTAGTAAACCCTCACATGATAAAGACAGCTGAATCCAAAGCTGTTGGCAAGCAGAGAGATGACTGTCTGCCATTGCACAATGCCATGTGAATGGGTTTTTTTCCATTTCAAACCCTTACCCTAAGGTTGTATTTATAGCAGGGGAGGGGACTGCAGCACTCCTCCCATGTATTCTGCCTGGTGTGGAATGTGCTTTCTGATACTGTGGCAGGTGAGTGACCACCCTACCACACTTCTGCTGAAGGTTGTGGGTGAAATGTGTTCAGCAAACTCCAGCAATATGGTAAGAAGTTGTTCCTCACATCTGCTCACCACCAAGAGGAGGAGGGAGGTGCAGCGTTCAAGGAATTGGAGAAGGACTCAGAAGATTCACTTTCTATGGAAGGAACCTGCTATCCTTGCTTGGAAACAGCAGAATCCCTTTTCCCCAAGGATGCTGCTTAGGACAATGGGGAGAGTCCTGGGGGGATGACTTTGGGAGCTAAGTGCACAGAGCACGTGAATATGTGTCATCGGGTGGCACACACTTCATCCCCAGCCAGAGCCAAAATCCATCACTACTCTCCAAGATAAGGACACGTTTGCATTTGCTGTTTTTACTAATGCTGGTGGAGGAGAGGCCACTGCCATTGATCCCAAAACATGACCTCAAGAACCTTTTTGTGATGGTATTGTCATCTTGATTCTGCCAAGGTGGGGTTGGGGGGACTGTGTGCCCTGGTGTGACCAGAAGTCCTTTAGATTACTTCTTCTTTCCTGCCAAAAGTAGCACAAAACTACCCCAAAGAAGGAAGACCAGCACTCTGTCCCTTCACAGCTGCCTCCAAATGAAGACAGAGACCTGTCTGTCTGCCAGCACTTGGGCAGCTCATTGAAGGGGATCAGTCATTTTGTGGGAGATCAGGTGTCAACCCACACAGACCCAAGCTGAGTTACACGGTGCTTGACAGACCAGCATACCACAAGCTCCCCCCAGGACAGGGAGGGACAGAAGCCTGTGCTCCTTTGCTGCATAGTTTCCCCTTCATAGGCCAAAAGCACCAGGGTATGGGGCTGTAGGCAAGGCAAGGTGATGATAGGCTTGAGAAGACACCAGTGAGCTGAAGGTGAGGACCAGCATGCGTGGAAAACTGCTGCCCTGTGCTTGCAGGCATGCCTGCTGGAAACACGGCATGGGCAGAGCAGTCCAGCTGAGGAGTAAAATGTGTGTGGGTGCACAGACGTGTAACACCCTTCACTAACATTTGGCAGCTCGCATCTGCCTGCAGGGCAGAGGGGCAGGGGGAGCCAGGACTCCTTAAGAGCAGGAGGCGGGCGGGCAGCAGCCTGACGGAGTGTCACAGAGCAGCGGGCATGCAAGGGCTGTGCGTGGGGATTAGCGAGGGAGTGGGGCATTTTCCAGAACTCATATTCAGTCTGCTTAGCTTAATCCACTGGTTTGCTCCATTCCCTTTCAAGCACCATCTCCCACCAGATATGACGACTTTTCAAAGACCTTTTTGAGGCGAGTTCTCTTGTTTGTTTTGTGGGTTTTTTTTCCAAAATACTGCAGAGGCAATGTAGCACAGCCCAACCCTGCGTACGTGCTGCACCATTCTGGAAGACGGAAAACAAAAGCTAAAAGAGGATGGTTAACCTTTTCTAATTGTCACAGCACAGGACTAGTTGCCAGGAGGAACTTGAGTGCTAATCCTACTTTACTCGCCATGTGACCTTTGGGTAAGTTACCTAATTAACTTGTCCTTCAGTCTGCCGAGCCAGCAAAGAGCAGGTGTTTCAGGGTAACACAGCATTGCTGAGCCAACATGTGGCCTTAGGAAGTAACCAGGGAATAAAACCTGCTGCACTTTTTTAAAGGTGGTATTAATACAGAGAATTAAAACATCCTGCAGTAAGTTTAAGCTTGCCCTTTAATCTTTTGGTGAGGTACAGGATCGAGCCCAGACTATTTGGCTGAAGAGACGGTCGTTCTGGATGGCATTTGGTATTTGTGGAGGAGTGATATAGAGTGATCCGAACAAATTATAAGTGAGTCAATTCGGTTCTGCTGGAATTAATTTCCTTCCACTGGAGGTACATGGATCCTGATTTTCCTTGACCACCCTGTGCTGTGCTGTTGCTGTTAAGAGTGCTCTCCAAATATCACTGTGGCTGCCCTCTAGGAGGATGTGGGATTATCCCTCTTTTGCCTTGCATTTGAAAGGAGTTTTCAGGCTGAATTAAAAATGCTTGGTGCAAAAAGGTGTAGTTATCCCTTGTTTCCAAGATTTTTCTCCCACTTCCTGCGTATGTCTTTTTTATTGACTCACTTTAGCTGTAGTTTAATCTCTTTTTTTCCTGAAATTATTCAGTATTAGGTACATAAACACAGTCAGATTCTCCACGCTAACGTGGAATGAAATGATACTTACAACCATCCCCAGAGATCATATTCTCTCTGGTGAACGATCTTTCACCCTGCATTGGAAAAAGCACTTTACAGAACTAAACGCTGTTCTAGCATTTGATGTCAAATGCAACTCTGCTATAGATTACAGACACATCATTTATTATTATCTGGCACTCAGGTGGCAAGCCTGCCTCCTGGGGTAGGTATGGTTTGTTTTCCAGGTTTGATCTCTCATTTGAGGAGAGAGATTTTCAGGGGGATTTTTTTGCAAAGAGCCAGTCTACACTCTTCTCTTTCAAGAATTTTGGTCTTCACAGTCTTTTGCTACAATGGTCCAATACAGTGTTTATTTAAAACTTCCCTTTCTTTAATATGCTGTGGACTGGATAGCTGAAATGCAACCTTGGTTTGGATGAATGGATTCTACAACCAGGTTTGCAGAAGCAGGGTTTGATCCCTTCTTATTCAAAAGTGCCTGTAACCATGAATGGTCTAATTGAAACCGGAGGCGCTTGCTGCAGACTAAGGAACAGTTCAATGGGATTAAGGCAACATCGCATCTGGGCTGTTGTGATTAAATTTTGCAAATATTAACCAAAAAAATCTTGGCTCAAATCCTAGCCAATATGTATTTGAGCAGTTCCAGAAAAGAGTGGAGCTGAGCCTTGCCTGAGGTGTAGCAGTGTTGCTGTTTTAACACGTCCTTCCATTGTCTTCACTTGACAGAATCTAAGGATTTTGGCTCAAAAAGGGCAAGCTCTTTGAGAGATATTAATGTTAGAGTTTGGAAAGAGCAATTTCCAGGGGAAAAAAAGTTTGCAACATGACAATGAAACCAGCCAGAAACCCTGCTGCCTTGAAAAATAACTCTGGGAGTGAGAATCTTTCCCACAAACCCAACAAGCTCCTTGGGGCACGTCCACAGCATGCAATGAAACACGCTGCAAAGATCCCAGTGCTGGCCACTGAGCTAATGGCAGGACCAGGAGCAGAACAACTGTGTCAGTGTCTTGTCTGCTCAGAGGGTAATATGCCATGATTTCAGGGGAGAGTTCACCTTCCTTCAGATGTTGTGCTGTACTCAACTGACAGACTAGTCTGAGGTTTGCTCTGGAATTTTGGCAAAGGCACTATAAGCACACTGACATATTCCCTTACCCTGAGAGTAAGGCTTGGGACATGAAAAGGAAGAATTTCCTTTTCTGGGACAAAGGGACAATATCACTTGTCTCTGAATAGATTGCTAACAGACTGTTTTGGTCTTCATATGCTCTTCAGAGGCACTCATTGTAAATCTATCCAGAAACTGAAGCAGAAATAAATTCAACTATGTATTTATCACAAAGAGTATCATGCAGTGAGTCCACTATGGCATTTCCAGTGGTGGGATTTTTTGTGTTGGGGAGCTTTTTTCTTTCCTTTCTACAGCTGCCCATTAGGTTCCAGGATGAATCTGAGGTGCTGATATCCATCTATGAATCTGCTGCTTTTCTGTGAGACTGACAGTCTGACTCAGAGCCAAGTTTTGCAGAGCTGCCACAACTAGAGTGACTAAGTAATTCACAGTCAGGATCGCCCAACTTTGAAACTACTCCCCTCTGTTCTTTGGCCTGAGGTAATCTGTTGAATCAATCTACATCCACTTGTAGATCCAAGTGCTCCACATGTGAGCACCAAACTTCAAGAATAATGTTGACCAACTGGAGAGAATCCAGCAGGCAGGAATAAGAGTGATCAGAGGGCTAGAAAACATGAGCTATGAGGAAAGACTGAGAGTTGGGTTTGTTTAGTCTAGGGAATTGAAGACGGGTAGATGTGCTAACACCCTTCAAGTATGTGAAAGACTACTGCAAGGAGGAAGGATAAGCTGTTCTTCATGTCTGCTGGGGACTGGAAAAGAAGTAACAGGCTTAAAGTGAAACAAAGGCAATTTATGTGAGACATTAAAAGTCATTTTCCAGTTGTGAGACTTGTGCACCACTGGGATGGTTTGCTATGTGCAAGTGCTCTTTAGGGAAGGCTTTACCAGCAGCTGAGATAACTGTCTCATCACCTTTAGAACAGATGATCCTATCTGAAGTCTGGTGGAAGGGCAAGATAACCTTTAAAAGTTTCTTCCACTTCCATTTTGTGTGATTTCTGCTGTGGATGCAAAAAGTCACAAGGGCAATTTTTAATTCTGTGGTAGGTGTTTTGTGAGCAGGCCACCATCTGTTTTTACAGACTGTTGTTTGATGGGAGAAGAGATTAGTTGTCCATCCTAAAATTGTCCAGAAGAATATCCCCAACACACCACAGGGGCTCCTCTTCAAGGGAGTTACAGATGAAAACAACCATGAAGGGCAGGTCTCAGCTGATGTCAAAATAAGTCTCCTTGCTGGACCAGCTGCCCTTGGCAATGTCCTACACCACTTCTCCAGTGGTGACCAGTGTGGTGGCCTTGCAGTGAGGTACAGCTTGCTGCCTGAGCAAACTGAATCCGGCAGACACCCAAGCAGCCAAGAGCTGCTGAGTTTCTTTATGTAACTCAATAAAAAGAATAGAAACAAAACAAAAGCAAAACCTGACGCACACAACAAGCAACACACAACAATCCCTCCTTCTCTGGTTTCACAGGGAAGCAAGTCCCAACACTGTCAAGTCAAAGATTAAATAAAAAGAAAAAGCCAAGGGCACCCTGCCATGCATGTATTAGACCCGGGTAAAGCAGCAGTGCGCACACCCTCACAGATTTAAACACCAAGAGGTGAGCAGGGGCTTAGGACCTGACAAAGAAGTTGCCTTTTCATCAGGTTCATTGTGCCTGCATTTTTAGCCCTTCCTTTTCTGTAATCCTGTCCATTTTTAATGAGGGAACCATAATTACGTGACCAGCGTTTGTGCGGAGGAGTGCTCGGTCATGGGCAGGACAAGAGGAGGGGAGGCTTGGATGGCAGTGGTGCCTTAGGGCTCCCCAGGCTGTGGCTGCCCATGATGCTGTTCCTGAAGTGGTTGGAGCTCATCTTTGCTGCCATGAGTCGGGGACCGCTGGGCAGAATTCTTCCGTGCAGCTAAGCCAGCACAATTATCATTGGCTAGTTTAGAAATAAAAGGCATCTCAGACACACCCATCAAGAGCAATTCTCCCTTCTGTGAGTTCAGTTCCTTTCTCTTGCCCTTCTGTGTCCTTTTGTCCTCTTTTGTGGCTCTTCTGGAATTTAGATTTGAGGCGCACACACCAGCCAAGCGCCAGTGAGCTCCTTCGACCTTCCACTTCATCTGCAACAGACCCATTTCTAAGTAGGAATAATGATAGATGCTGATGAGGTGCAAGATTTGACATTCATCTGGGAGTGCAGAGGCATGCAACTTCTAATTTCACCAAAAACTAGAAATGGGTGGATATTTATCTCTTTTGTCTGTGCAGTTTTGAAGGTCAGCAATTCAGTTGAATTTCCATACATTTCAAAAGTGCTTATTTTTCCATGGATTTGCTAGTTGGTCAGATTTTTAAATTCATCTTTCTCTTCCTGAAAAAAAATAGGAATATTAAATTCTTAGCTTCAAATTAAAAATCTTCTTTCAAGAAACATTTTTATTGTTACCTTGGAAAAACTGTCATGTTGATCAAGGGAAATGGGAAATGAAAAATCTAAAATAAATGCTGGAGATGAAGACTATGGAAAAAAATGGAAATACTTTCAAAAATACTTGCAGAGGAACAGCCATGTCTTTCTCTAACTCTATAAAATTGTTAGCAGCCTTAATATAAATGATGCACAACCTTGGTTTTATCGTTGCACCTAAAAGGTAACTTTCCTCCAAGGAAAAAATTTCCATTGCAGATGGAGGGGGTTTTAGTTTATATAGTGAACTTCTGGAAAATTAGGAAATCATTTTGAAGTTATTTGCATCAGTTCTTTTATTCCCTGCCCCCTCCCGCCTTTGCACATCTGAAAACATACAGGTCTGGTAGAATAACACTCCCAAGATGGCAACCCTTGGAGAATTTTTTCTATTTCCACCCCTTTCCTCAGGCACCTGGAAAGCCATCAGATGCTTTAGAAATACTTAGCAGGACAGAGAGGTATGTGTCCTGGACAGCGGGATTGTGAGCTTCATGTGCTGTCCAATGAAATAAGTCAAATCTTTTTCCTGATCACATTCAGCATTTAGGAGTTTTTTCTATTTTGTATCTGGAGGGGTCTTTGACAGGGTGCCAAAGCATTGAGTTATTTTTGTATTTGGGAGTATGTCTCCCCGTAAGACCCAGAGACCTACTTCCAGTGCATTCTCTCACAAACACGATGGATGTGACTACAAGTCACACTGTGTGTGCCTGAGTTGTCTCTGGGAGCATGGATCACCTGGACCCCAGATGGCCAGGAGCCATGCATATGGGGCAGGGCTAGGGCTGGAGCAGGGTACATCTGGTGCAGCTGGGGTGCAGGCTCTGTATGAACGCCTGGTTGTTCTTCCCACCCATTGCTTGAGGCAAAGGTTACCGCATTCAGCTTTGCCCTCTGCTCCGTGTATGCTGGATGTAGTAATGTTTTAAAATGCTGCTGAATGAAAGGTGTTTTATGTATAGAGAGTATTAAGCCTTTGTACAGTGGCTTGTGTATTTACTTTGGGTCCTGAACACCCAGCCCGAATTACTGGAGCAAGTAATCTCCCAGCACATGTTGTCGCATGCACCACAAACTGCTGCGACCCAGGCAGCTGCCTCGTGAATCCAGCTCGGGGTTTTAGCCTCATGGCTCTGCTTTAGGTGCCAGTCAGAGGGACCTCCTCTTCTCTTATGTAATGGTGTTTGGGTAAAGTTCTTTGTCTGGAAAAAATCCTGCAGGGGAATCCCAAGCCAGATTTTTCCTCGACTGCCTGTCCTGCCGGCTGCACATCTAGTACTGCAGATCTTGCTGAGACTAAACAGCAGCTTTAAGGTTGTTGAGGAATTCTGCCTGAATGAATGTAGATAAATCTGCACACCTCAGCAGAAAGTACTCTTCACCCAATACAGTTGTGGTGGATTGTAGGACTTAAAGCACTATGGAGTAAGCTGTGGGCCTGGTGCAAGAACAAAGCATTCTGGCTGCTCTCAAACCCTACTGGGACCAGTCAAACTGGAATAACCTTCTGTGAAGCCCTTGACTTTAGGTAAATAGCAGGGCTGCAGTCCTCTGGGAGACCAAATTTTCTTGTGCCTCTGGCAGACGTCAAGAGGAAATGAGGCCAGCCCAGGCAGTAATATCTAAGTCACCCAAAATGGAAGGAAACATGATTAAACTGATTAAATGAGTCACGCCTACATAATCCTGTGCTGCAGAGGTAGGCAGAAAATCCCACCCCTACCACTCTGAGTTGCAGATAGCAGCGTCTGTTAAAAGGCTTCTTATTGTAGGTACCAAGATGCTGGTATCTGTGTTATTTCCTGGAGAAAGGATGTCAATTTTGCTTCACTGAAGCATGACAAAGCAAGAACGGTCAGTGTTTGGCCTGCACTCAAGTGTCGAGGTGTCTTATAACTGTGATACACAGTGTCTGTATTTTCATGAAACTCCTGAAGTGAAGGAAGTATGGGGAAACAGAAGGATTAGGCCAGTAGGCACACCCTTTATTTGTGCATATTTCCACAGGCAAGACTTAAGTCATTAAAGTAGCTTCAGCTCCTTTTGGAGCAGCCACAGAAGGACAGGGTAAGTGCACTGTTGAAAAAGATAAACTGCCTTAAAGCGAGTTTGACAGTGCTGCTGTAGGACCTGTGGACAAGTTTATGAGGCTGCAAGAACTTGATGTGTCTTGACATCCTCAGTCTATTCAGGTAGAAGTGGAGACTGACCTCATCTAAAATAAAGTATTTAAAGGGCCACCAAAGTAGATTCGGTGGTTTCACAAACAGGACATCAACCAGGATTGTTTGGTGTCTGGTTTTGAGGTCTGGATGTGTGACATGGGACAAGTCCTATCACTCTTTTGTACTCTCTTTTCCCTATTTATCTTTTCTCTTCCTTGCTCACACTCACCAAATATTCAAGCCATGCACAGGCCATTACTAAGGGTTATTACAAGGGTTCACGTGCCCTCTGATGCCTCTAAGAATGAAGTTACCAGTTTAGTTGCCAAATATTGTTAAATCTTTATAATACACAGAGCTATTTCTTTCCACTGTCTCTTATTAAGCAGTGAAAGTAATGGAAAGCCTTTGTGTTCTCCTCCCATGAAGACAAATGGGCAACCAATTCCCACACAGTCACCTTTTCATCTCACAGAGGGACAGGTACACCTCCCCAGGGCTGGTCCAGGGATTTCATTTCCCAAAAATTATGATCATGAACATGAAGGCTGTGTTCATCATCAGCTTTTATGTCACTTTTCCAAATGTGGCATAATCAGAGAAGGCTGCCTCTTTGGGAGCAAGAGGGGTTTAAAGAGGAGGCCACTAGCTCAGCTAACAGACCACTTACTAGTATTTGCTGGCTATTTCAAGGCAGATGGGCAAGGAAAGCTGGGCTGACATCTTGAATGGCTTCCCTCAGGCCAGGGCCTTGCTCCAGAGAGGAAACTGCAGACCTGGGAGAGCCATGTCTCTCTGTCTAGCCAGTGCATGAGTGTGCCATGAGCAAAACAAGTCTAGATGAGGTCTCTCAAGTGCAAACAGCCACCCCAGAACATCTCTGAGGATTCCAACCAGCTACCTCAGGTATGTCTACGCATGCTGCGCTTGCTTTTCCCAGCTGCAGCCTGCATAGCTGGAGACCTGACACAGATGGAGAATCCAGCTCCCTCGCTCCCAAGTGTCCAAGGAATGACCCAGCCATCTGCAGGAATCATTACCGTCCTCCATGAGAGGGGACAAGGTCAAACCAATTGAATGTTGTCTTAAGAGGATCTTGGGGAGGGAATGTTTTCATTACAACAGTTCATCTTTCTTTTCACAGTTCATCAAAAGCAGGCCTTCTGCATACACACATAAGACAAATAGGACCGAGGGGTGATGACGGATAATGTAGGCCCACAGTGATTGGGATGACCCTCCACTCACACAGTTGATCAAAGGCAAGTAAAACAATCAGCCAGCCATCAGCAAAGATGTAATATTAAACTCCCCAAACACCTCATTTAATTAAGTCTTTATGATCAAAATCTCCATACCAGATCTTTTAAGTTAAACACTCTTAGACCTTGCTCTAAGATAGCAGAAAAGGACTTCCGGAGAGAAAACATCTGTAAAAAAATTATTCCTAAAATATGTCTCTTCCTTCTACCCTCCCAAATAATTTGCCCTCTGGGAGGATACACTTCTGTCTGGTTTGCCCTGGCAGCACTCAGAAAGCTGGGGTGCCTCATGCCCACCACTTGTCCCTGCTTATTCTGCTGCAGACAAAAAGCCGGAAACAACAAAGTTGCCATTTATGATGTCATGCTTTTGCTGTGGTGATGACTAGGGTGTGATAGATCTTACCTCCATAAACCAGCTGCTGGCCTTACAAGTCTGAGCCAAAGCTGACTGAAAAATGTCAGGCCTGGGCAGGTGCAGTGCCTGTACAGGAGGGGAGGAGAGATGGAGAGCTACAGTCATACACCAGGAATACATCAATGAAGAGGATGCCTGCACTGTTCAGCCTGGTCTCCAGACAGTAAACATTTCTGAGCCAAACTCCAGTCCAGAACAAGATGGGATGTGAAATGCAGATGTCCCGGAGGTGGAACTGGAATTTATAATAAGGAGTACCTAAACTGTTAGAGCAGATCCAAGGGAAGGGCACAAAATTGATCAAGGTGTTCGAGCAACTGTCCTGGAAAGGCTGAGAGAGTTGGGGTTATTCAGCCTGCAGAAGAGAAGACTCCAGGAAGACCTTAATGTTGTCTTTGAATATTTAAAGGAAGGTTGTAAGACTTTTTACCAGGACCTGTCATGAGAGGAAAAAGGGTGTCAGTTTTAAAATGAAAGATGGTAAATTCACAGAATCACAGAATCATCAAGGTTGGAAGAGACCTTCAAGTTCATGTAGTCCAACCTACAGTCCAGCACCACCATTATCACCTCTAAACCATATCCCCAAATGCCACATCCAAATGCCTCTTGAACACTTCTACTACACCACCTCCCTGAGCAACTTATTCCAATGCCTAACTGCTCTTTCAGTGAAAAAAATGTTTTCTAATATCTAATCTGAACCACCCTGGCACAACTTAAGGCCATTTCTTCTTGTCCTTTCATGTGAGACATGGTAGAAGAGACCAAACCCCACCTCACTGCAAACTCTCAGGTAGTTGTAGTGAGCAAGGTCCCCCCGAGCCTTCTCTTCTCTTTATGATGAGGATGGTGAGACACTGAAACCAATTGCCCAGAGAAGCTGGGGATGCCACATCACTGGAAGTGCTCATGGCCAAGCTGAACAGGGCTTTGATCTAGTGCAAAGTGTCCTTGTCCATGGCAAAGGGCTTGGATTAGATATCTTTAAGGTCCTTTCCAATCCAAACCATTCTATGATTCTTTGATGTCCAGATGTCTCAGATCCCTCAAACACCCATCTTTCTATGAAATACATCCAACTTTGGAAGCTTCTCTCTCCACTGATCAGAAGAATCTGCAAAACTAGCTTAAACTAGCTCGATAAATGAGCAGAGATGAGCCCTGTTCTTTAGCTTTGCAGTAATTATTGTAAAGACATCAGACACTGTAATGATGAAAAATGGGCATTCTTTTAATTCCTACATGAAAAAGGCTTTTTTTTTGCCTCTGTTTTCATCATTGGCTTAAGCAATAGTACCACACCTGAGAGGAATGACTCAACCCGGCATCTTGTGTTCCCACCTTACCACCTGTGCTCCTTGGTTCTCATGTCATTTAGCAATCAGAGAGATTGGGAATTTGGATGAGGGAACCATTTCCTTTTTTTACTGTTTTCTGCTGGGTGGAGCATTTATCTGGCTCAGCCTGATGTGCTCCATTTCCCAGATGCATGAGCCCTACAGCTGGCACAAAGGAAGGGATGGGAAATTATGGATGGGGCAAAACAATTCTACACATTTTGGCAAAATCCAGACTTGGATTTGCTCAGGGTGGTCATGAAACCACACCTAACTCACACATGATCTGGTAACTCAGTGGTAAGACATTCTCCATCTTGTTACTGGTTTCCAGAGTCATCTGAGCACTGCTATTCTTTTCCACTTCTCTATAGAAAGACAAGACAATTAAGCACAGTAAAGCTTGCCATACCTGAGTTCATCAAGCACCTGAAATGAAACTTGTCAAGGTGTTGTGTGGCATTAGGCAGCCAACTTCTGCACTTGTAGTAAGCACAGTTCCATTTTCCAGGACTAAACAGGGAAGCAGGCTGCATGGGAAGCAGCAAGTGTGGTTACCCTGGAAATTGTGAGACAAAGGAGAACCAGGATTCCTGGAGTAGCAGTTAGTGTAAAGAAGACTTTTTGGACAGGCTAAGGATGTGATCCTGTGAGAAGAGAAGAGAAGAGAAGAGAAGAGAAGAGAAGAGAAGAGAAGAGAAGAGAAGAGAAGAGAAGAGAAGAGAAGAGAAGAGAAGAGAAGAGAAGAGAAGAATTTGCTATTCAGGAGGAACCCCAAAGCTTGTGCTTATGTCTTATTTTGTTAAAACACATGAATTAGTTAAATTTTCCAGTATTGAGTTCCAAATCCCTCACAGTATGTTTGGTAAAGGTACCAGCAGTCTAAAGGCCTGAGTCACTAAAGTTAAACCACCTTTATATGCTCTACACCACTATCCACTTATTTATACCTCTATCCACTTTAATAAACCACCAGGTGACTTAACTGCTTCAATGGGTTTATATAGTTAGGTCACTCCTAAAACTGGTTCCTTTAGAGACTGGGAAGCACTATTTCTGTCTATTTGTTTGTTTGTTTTCTACCTTCCCCTAATTACTATACTACGCAGACATCTGTTTCCTTGGGCAGTACACACGGTGACTTAGACCCTTGATGCCACATCAGCTGTACCTGGAGGTTTTGTCATGTGCGTATTACCATGGCATAGCCACGAAAGGCAGAATTGTTTGCAGCTGGAATGGGACTCATGGGGCAGAGCAAAACTTGAGGTTGCCACTACATCTGGTGAGCCATGAACTAAACTCTTGATGGTGTCAGTGGAAGCACTTTCTCTCATGACAATTTGGTGAGGAGCCATTGCCATGTAGTTGAAGCTGGATTTGGTGACTACCCTAGCTGGTTTCCTGCCTTCACGCTGA
The DNA here is from genome assembly GCA_013390045.1 of Picathartes gymnocephalus. Classification (NCBI taxonomy): domain Eukaryota; kingdom Metazoa; phylum Chordata; class Aves; order Passeriformes; family Picathartidae; genus Picathartes; species Picathartes gymnocephalus. The sequence continues at coordinate 152,613 of WEKY01036108.1, forward strand.
CCAACCTAATGTCAGCCCAGAGCAAAGGGATGTGGGGAGGAGGGGCTGAAATTAAAAGAAAAAAATCCCTCTCAACCTTATAATTAAGCCTTCCTCTGGGGCTTGGGTTTTAAGAAGACTCTCTGAGAGTTGTGTAAGATCAGAGAAACTCTGGACTGTGCATGCAAAAGTAACACAATGAAAGCCTAAAGGCAGACAGCAGCATGGAAGACACAAATTATCCTTCAGCAGCCTCTGTAGTGGTGAAACCTTTCCAGTGAGTAACTCACTGCTAAGGAAATGAGATGTTCTCTAGGACCAGGTAACAGTGAACTGGGGTCTCTCCCTTGTCAAGCAGCCACAGAGATAAAGGGTATCCAAGTTGGTATTTCTGTTTTACCTCTTGTTAGAGCAGTTCAAGTTTTGCTAGTATAGCAAGGGCCTACTTTTCTGGCTCAGTGGTTAGAACATGCTGGGATGGGAAGGGGAGTCACCTGACATATAAGCTCTGATCCAGGGAGGAGCTCATTAATTTTGCAAAGTTGAGCCCCATCAGCAGAAGTCCTAGAGAGCCACTCACCACTGGGGTGAGTGCTTGGAGGTGTGAGCCCAGATCTGGGAGGTGGCCAAGATGTTAGCTTAGGATGGCACTCACTCATCACCATACTGTACTTCCAGTTGACTTAAAGATTTCCAGTGACCGGACTAAATTTTAAAAGTTTCAGCAACAAAACAAAGAAGAAAAGAAGAGGTTTGTTTCTATCCAAACCAAAACATTTGGGGATTTTTTTTTTTTTTTCTTTTCATTTGGCTGACGAACACGTAATTTCTGCATTATTAAAGGAAATGAACTAAGTCTTCTGTGGTAATAAGTCATTCCCCTCTCCCCTTTGGTTTCAGGGGCTCAGGAAGGTCAGCAAAGACTATGACCTCATAGTTCACAGGAACCAAAAGGTCACGTTCTCCAGAACAACTGCTGAGTACTCTGCCTCAGGACTGACTTTGTTTTATCCAAGGTGTTTGTTTGGGCAGTCTCCGACTTCCTGAAAAGTCCCACTCCTAGACACTAGGTATCTGCAACCACTTTTTGGCTCAAAAAAAAGATGGATGAGTCACAGTTCTGGTAAAGGGAGTGAGGTCTCCTCTCTATGGACAGGGATAAATGAGGACACTGGCAACAAGGAGTTTGTCCAGCTACTTGCCTTCTCCTGAATGCTGAGGCACAGCCTCCAACCAGTTCATATATTTCTATTTGTTCACTCTTCTGTCATCCATCTTGTCTCATGACAGATGAGCATGAAAAGACCTAAACTCTGCCAAGTCCTCAACAAAAACATTAACCTTCCAGAGCTCTGCTTCAGCTGCTCCACTCTATATCTTTTGTTAGATACTTGTATGAATAATAATATCTGCAGTTAGTCTAGCTAAGATTGCAACAGAAAAAGAAGTTAACCCTCCTGCTTCAGGGCACAAACAATTCAGATTCTGGCAGGTTTGCCAGGCCTGAGGGTAGGAGTTCATACAACCTTCTCCACAGGAGCCAGCACCTCCTGCATCCCTTCCCTCTGCTATTTCTTCCTGGCCTGTTTTCTTGACCTTTTGCACTACCTTTCAGGATTTTTACTTGCTGCCAGCTTTTGCTCCTGCCTGGAGAGGCAGACTGTTGACCCTGTTGCATGCGCTTTCTCCACCTGCAGCTGGTTCCAGCTCTCCCCGTTCATCCTGGGTTTTGTCAGTCATCTCTTGCTACAGCTTGAAGTGAAAATTTCTGGTTTTCCATCCCCGTCACTGCTCTTCCCTTCTCTTCAGCCATAGCTATCCCTACTTTCCTTGATGCCTTTTCCTACTCCCTTTTTCCCTCTCTCCAAGCACAGAATTTAGAGACCAGGCAAGGCATAGGCATGGGGATGGACCTGATGGAGCTGAGTCCACACACACCTGCAGAGGCATCTCCACCTGAATGCACATGCTGCCTGCAGGAAGGAGGTGGGGGTCTCCTTACCCACCTTGGACTTCTCTTCCTGCATCCTGAGAGGGACAAGAATGACACTGCGGGTCTCCCCAGCTCCCTGCTCCCACCAGTAAGAGCCCATCGGCCACCTGTGCCTGCCTGCAGTTCCATGCTGAGGTGTGGTCCACGGCACTGATATCCATTTCCTCATTATCAGCTGCCTCCTTCCTGCCTACTGAGGTTGGGTTATGAAAGGTGTTCCCATTTGCTTCAAAACACTGAGTTACAGGGGGATAAAGTTTTTTGCAGCATGCTCATCTCTGTTTTTCATTGATGCAGGGCAAGATGTGCAGGCAAAATATTCCTTAATCCCTCCTTCATATCAATCACACAAACACCCCCCCGCCCCTTTGCCTACAGGGTGCTGGATAAACGTGAGAGCTACTGTCTAGTGTGCTGGCCAGAAGAATCTCATTTTTTACACATTCTCCCTGAACTGCTGCCTTTTATTTATATTTGGACTGTGACTCTCCTGAAGCCGGGACCATCCTTCCACTCTGTTTTTACGGCATCAACACAAGGCTCTTACTGGGTTAGTAGGGTCCATAGTCACTGCCCAGGTACAATGCTGACTTCACTGGCTGGTTATATTAGAGTATATGAGTAAGACAGGGCTGGAAGAGGAGTGACAGAACAGCCCATCACCCAGTCCTCCAAGCTGGGACACTTTTTCTGTCCCTTCTCCCTGTTGCTGTAGAAAACACAATGTTACCTGCTGCGAGAGTTCTGCCAGAGGAAGTTTACACAGCCTGATTCTGCTGGTAGATGTGCCATGCAGAAGGAGTAAGGGCAGATGCCCTCTCAGGACTTGCTCTTCCCATTTCGAGGTAGGAGACACAATGATGAATACTAAGCAAAGAAAATAGACTTGTCCAGTGCATCTCAATGCAGAAAACAGATTTCAAGCCACAGAGTTTGGTGCCTCCCACCACATATTCTCCTAACCTGCTCTCACCTTGCCCTCTCCCATTTTTGTTTCCCTCTAACCTTTCCCTTGTCATAAGGAGGAAAATGTGTCAAAGCAAAAGATGGACTCCTTCCGAATCTTGTCCCTGCCTGCTTACATTCGGTGTTTTTATTTCTTCTCTCTCCCATTGAGATAATTTACCCAAAAAATAGCCAGAAAAATGTAGTAGGTCCTAATGGAAGCCTATTACTGACCGTGGTTCACCATGCTCATAGCTGTAGGCCTGGGAGAGTGTGATCACATACCCTAGAGGTGAGGAGTTTATAATGGCCTGATCCAAACCCCTGTAATGTAAATGGCATCCTTTTCATTGGCTTCAAGGGGCTTTGGGTAATGCTGTAAATAGTCCAGCAAGATACTGTACATGGATATGACAACTATTTATAGGCGTTATGATAGATAAGATGTGTACTCACCATCTAAATCTAGCCACTGTGTGTGTCATCTGAGGAGATGAGGAGAGGCAAATCAGGACTGATGCTTAGTGGAATGAGAGATATCAGTGACGATAAGGGACTATTGACTGATGTGTCACCTGCTTCCCCGAAACAGAAGCACCTGAGATCCTTCACCATCCACTGCAAGTGCCCTTTGTAATGAGAGTTTTGTTCTAAAGGACAGTTTTGTCAAATATAACTAGGCAATAGCCTTCAGATTGATGACATTTTTTCTAGCAGCAAATGCTCCTAGAGCATCTCATGGTGATCTGAGCCCTCTCAGAGATGTGTGGTCTTGTATCTTCCTTTGACTGGATCTCTCTAATTGTGGCCAGTGACCCCACAGTCATTGAAAACCCATGCTTGGTGGTGGTGCAAGTTAACATGAATGACCTTGGTACCCAGGATTACGTGTGCAATACAGGCTTGATTGCTATCATCAGTACCCAAGGTTACCAGCCCTGAGAACATCAGAGTCGAGTTATCTGCGTGGAACAACCTATTCATATTCATACCTGTGAACAAGCTCCTCACTGGCATTCATAAACACGCTTCTCCCTCTGAGCAGAACACAGTGTGCAGTTGTTATCATGCAAATGAATTTTGTCAGATAAAGATGTTGTAACTTCTGATGTTGGAGGAGTGTGTCACTTCACATTATAGAGGGATCACCAGCAGATGTTTTACAAATATTCACGTCAAAGTGCAGGTGAGAGCAAGTTGTCCATACTCTTGTAATTATGGTGGTGCCTAATCAAGAACAGCCCCATTGTCTTTGGCACTGCCTAAACACACAGAGAGAAATAGACAATCACTGTAGACAATACCCACCAAGAGTA